>BSBM01000403.1:6877500-7120000 GCA_027924585.1 Larix kaempferi
TATAGCCCTTTATACTCTATCTGGAAGCTCCTGGTGTTATATTGCTAGCCCCCAAGATAAAGACCCAATTATCACCGGAGATAGCACACCAAAGTTATAAGGTACTAAGCTAATAAAGCCTAGATTAGGTAGTGGGAATATTGGTTGTGATACTCTCCACCCAAGTTCAAATCTAGTTCACGACATGTTATGGTGGACATTGGGGATACCCTTATTCTTCACAAATAGAAGGTGTCTATTATTTCCATGGATGTAGTATGTAATGCCAATAAACCACAATTAAAAAAAATACTAAACCATAAGGTACTAAGCAAATCCATCCGACTCTTTGAAACTCCAAAGTTAGCTTTGAAAAATAAGCAACCTAGTTTCCATGAATAATTTAAAACCATGCACAATTTAAATAGTATTAAAGGAGTCTCAAACAACAATAGAATCTGCAATGATGTTTTTGATGGTACAAGTCATTTCCTTGTAAGGGATTTGAGAATATTTATAAAATCACTTTCTATAACAATGGAATGGGACTTAAGGTCTCTACCCAACTTCAAACCGGTAAAACGGGATTTAGATTTAGTAACATAAATGGTTTGGTGTCCTCCTTCTCTATAAAGGATGCAACTAACTTTCTCTAATCATGTCTTATTAGACCTCTCCATCAACTCCTGGGTTGCCCAACACCTTAAAAAGTTCTTAGTCCAATTAAGAAAGGGCTTATACCGTCAGTTTTGTTCTTCTAATTCTTCTTATCAAAAGTTCTAATGCAATTCAAAGGCCCCAATTATGGTTTTAGAGAATACTAATTACAATTCAAAGGCCCCAATTATGGTGTTAGAGAATATATGAATATTCTCTAGGTTGAAAAGCCTTTTCATTTTACTTTGTAACAAACTCATCTCTTCTCTAACGAATTCGATATTGGAAAAAGTTGAATATGTTTTCACTCTATCCACTCCCATTAAATGTCTTGAGTCTTGTTATTTTTCTAGTTTCTACACATTTGCATTCACATTTGAATGGGTTGAAAATTGATAATAAAAAAACGTAATATGAAAAAAACTTAATATAAAACAACTTAATATAAAACAATATAAAATATAAAATAAAATAAAACAATACAAAATAAAATATTATATAATAAAAAAAACAAAATAAAAAAACTATATCTAATACAAAAAAAAAACACTTACCATTTCACTTTGGATTCGAACCGCGCCCATTTCACTTTCAATTCGACACCAGGAGGAAGGAGGAGCTCTGCAACTCTATGAAACCCGAAGCTCTTTGGATTCGACGTGTGCCCATTTCACCATGCCCCCATTTCACTTTCAATTCGACACCCAGAGGAAGGAGGAGCTCTGCAACTCTATGAAACCCGAAGCAGAGAGCTAGAGGAGAGCGTGACTTAATACCCCATTTCAATTCGACGCATGCGATCAGGAGAGGTGCTCTACAAAATCAATTTTGAAACCCTAAACGATTTCAATCTGACATAGAGGAGCTTGAGAAGGCAGATATGTCCTCGGTATGTCTATGAATTATATGCTTAATGCATAATGTGCTTGTCATATACAATGATATCTTTTCCAGGATTTCTTTCCTATCTGCCTTCAACACAATATCGCACTGAGCTGTGACGTTTATTAGGCTGTTATGCGCCTGCTAGCACTAGACCATGACTTTTAGGGCTGCGTCGTGACTTGTCTGAGACTATGGAAGGCTGTCATGACTTACTTCAGCTTGTAGAAGGTTGTTGAGACTAGTGTTGAGCCTATTAGTCCTGGTCCGTGACTATTGATGATTCTTCTTGGGCTGCCATAAGCTAATTTTGTTGGGCCGTGACCATGTTGACCCTGTATGGGCTGCAGTGACTGTTGTGTGTTTTTCTGTCCTTACTGGTACCTATCGTGAATGTTTCAAGGCGTGTTCAGTGGGTTGTGACCTTGTTCGTGCTTACAGTGACCCTTGTTGAGTATGTCGTGACCATTGAAAGAGTACGCTTGCACATTCTCAACCCTTTGAGGTTGCTACTGCTATGTATCAAGGTGCCATTGTCTGAGGGTGTATGGTTTAATGCTTCCTCGTTGTTATTTGATTGCTGTATGACTGTCCTAAAGAATGTTAAAGTTGAAAGACATGAAAATTATGTTTAAATTTATCTTACCTTGTAACAACTGTACTTATTTTGTTTCTAGCATTGATTTATGAATTTATTTATGCATTAAAGTATAGATATTTCAATTTTCTACTCCAAACCCTAACCTAACCCAATTTTCAACTCATACAACAAGCTGTAGCGTCTCCTGAGTAGACCTTAGTCCCAAAACAGTCCCGAAGTAGTACTTTTTGTAAACTAAAACCATCATACTTTGAACTTTCCTCAAGTCTCGGCATGGAAGCAGCCTCCATCTCCGATTTTGAAATAAATCCCTTAGCGTCCACCAAATTAAATGAATTCCACAAAAAATTGTTGTGAATTGGAGGGATGTTAAGTTAACCAACCAAACTGTGAATCCAAAAAGCAAGACCGTCATGTTAAGTGGGTACATGCCTATAGACAATGATAGGATGGCATGCTCCCCGTTATCCGTTTATCTGTGCATTCAGCCCTTATTCCCGTCGGATGGACACAATATATATATCCATTTCGAAAAAAGCCCGACCTTCCATACTTTGCATAGTTTCTCTCACTTTCTAGCAAATTCGAGACCTTCTCTTTTAAATAACTTCACAACTTTCATTTAACTGCTGGAGAATCTAAATCCTACCACTCCAGGCTTTCCTTATATATTTTTTCCTAGCATTTGATGGGAGGTTTTCCTTCTGTCTTTTATAATTGCATAAGATGTACCTTTAGAGTTGTTTGCAATAACCCCCGAGCTATTACTTCATTTTATACATTGTATCCCTTCAGGTTGTCGTTCAGTAGTATCCCTTTGCTTCTTAGGGTATTGCAAAGTTTTACTTTATTTATTATTTTGGATTTGTTTTACTTTTTGGCTTATCAGAGTATTAATGTCTTCTTGGATGTCTCGTTCCTTCACCATGCTGGCAGAATTGGAACTACACACACGGGCTCAATGAGTTTATCTATAATGTGGGCCTCTTCAATGTAACCAGTTCCTTCTTTTTTTGCCTCGTATTAAGGTAAATTACTAGCATATTGGATAGAAATCACGTGATCTTTAAACACCTTTAGGGCCATACCCAGGATAAGCCTTAGCTTCATTGAAATGAAAGGAGTATAAACCCTCAGCCAATTCCTCTAAGCGTAGCTTTTTTTTATAGTGATTCCCACATATGTAAAAGGAAACTACAATATAGGATTTAGTAGCTAACATACGTAATATACCTGAGCATTATAGCTGGGGATTCCTATCCAACAAGTCTACCATATAACCACGTCATTTCCTTGTAGGGGCCATTCAATTCATATAATTTTACCTGGTACACCTGTGGTATTTCAAATTTTGGATATACCACTTATTTAGAATGAAAAATCCTCAAGCATATGCTTCAAGGAAAGCATCTCTTCTGACATTGAAAACACTCAGTAAGCATCTCTTCTGTATCATTCGTCAGGGTTAGTAAATTCATAAAAGGTAAGCATGCATCATCATACTTCAAACTTCAATCAAACCATCATGACTTGGATTGTGGCAATTTTAGTCTTTGACTAGGGTAGTACTGTAGCAGCTTTCACACTTAGAATATAGTAGCTTCAAATTTGGACCGTGGTGGCTTCATAAAAAAACAAGTTGTGGTATAGCTTCCCCAGTTGTAGTTACTATTTTTTTATTAAGCTCATGAAGATTTATATGCAGTTTATTGTTTCGGATATCCTTGTGTTTTTGTGAAGAATGATTGAAGAATGTTATAAGTGTTCCTAGAGAATTATGAACATGGATATGTACAATTCCTTATATTTATCATCACTTTGTTTTATGTGATGAATTCATTTGCATTACTAGATTATATCTGAAGCTCTCCTTGAGGTCCCATGAATGAACTTGAACACTTGTTGCATTCATTTAATTTGAAAGAGTAGTTATAATTTGAAAGAACTCTCTACTTACCTTAGCTAGCATTCATTGAAAGGAAAGGCTTATTTTATTCATATGCATTTGCATGGTTTGAGTCAGGCATCACACCATGAGTTTCACTTCCATCACCCGACTGAGTAATACAACCATTAAAATTTAACTCGTTAACTCAACACACTTTAACCTCGCTTGAGGATACAAAGAATTTGTTAGCTAGGTAGGACACCGGGGATAGGCATCCAAATAATTCCCCCTTGTCATTATCATCCGAGACCTAGTTGTTGTCCTGTAGGGTGCTAAAATCCTCTTGTACTTGTTGACACAGTCATCAACCAGTTTGTGGAGGGGCCTCCTGTTGTTTCAGGTGTTAAACCACCGCGAGATCGAGAACCAGATGGACTCTGTAAAATGCCGCACTCCACTTAGCCCTAAGGAAACATCAATCATTGTCTTCCTTGTATTCTTCGGCAACCATACTAGTGATACAAGGGTGAGAGAGATGATTGGTAAGTTGTACCCCACCTTGGTTGATTGTCTTATGGTCCTTCCATTTTGTCGATAATATTTGTGTGGTACCTTGCCTTTTAACTTTTGGGTCTTCTACTCATCTTGGTATATTTTTTGATTTGTACCACCTTTTATGTTTTTTGTCTTGTGGGTACTAAGGTATTTTGTACACCTTTGAGGTACACACCCTAATTTGTCCAAGTTGTTATGAGTCTTTATACCTTTTGGTGGTCCTATTTGAGTTACAAGAGGTAGTTACAAGGAGCTATTGCATATAAGAGGTAGTTACAAGGAGCTATTGCATATATTTGACATTATTTGACCTTCCATCTCTTTGGCATGTCAAATAATAGGTAGTTACAAGGAGCTATTGCAATATATATTCGACCTTATTTCTACCTTCCCCACAATCGTTGATTTACTTTTGGACCTTACACCCTGTTTTTTATTGGTCTTGTGGTAGCTTGTCCTTTAATTTTGGTCCTTTCATTTTTTTGTGGTACCTTGCCTCTCACCTTTTGGGTCTTTTATTGATCTTGAGTTATCTTTTGAATTGTACTGCCTGTTTTGTTTTTGGTCTTGTGGATATAACTATGGTAGATTGTCTCCTACACCCCTTTAGTCCCAAGGGTTATGAGTCTAATTTATACCCACTCTTTTATTTTTTACTTGTACCTTAATGGTTGGTTTTCTTACCCTTTGGTTGGTCCTTGTACCTTATTGGGGGGCGTGAGTCTCTTTGGCCCCAGTCTACTGGCTGTCAGCTAATCTTTATTGTGATTGTACTGAGCCTTTTGACTGTCATTGACTTTCTTTGATTGACCATACCAATATAGCCAGTCATCTCTCTCTCTCTAGTTTGTACTAACCCTATAATAGGGTCACTTGGTTCCTAGAGTTGACTGGCCTCTAAGAGGCACAGTCATTTCTGAAAATAACTCTTCTGAGTATATTATAGGAAACATCTACACCCAGGTAATTAAATATGTGTTGGTTATAAGACTTAATTAGTAATCAAAGTGTTGGTAATCAAATACGTGGTAAATAATTTGAATTAAGTAGTTAAGGCTTGTCCTGTCATACAAAATTGTTGGTAATGAAATTATATTTGTTGGTAAAGAATTTTAAGAGTGGTGGAACTCGACCTCGACTGAACTTGTGAGGAAAATTATCTTGGATAATAAGTGTCCTGATAGAAAACTGAGTAGAACTATGAATTTATTTCTTGAACCATGACCTTATCATAACTATAACAAATTGCTCTAGACTTCCATTTGTGAGCTAAAAAACAGAATAAAATTTGTAACAACAAAAGGAAAGTTTGCAAGATGGGAAGCATTGTTCTGATGTTATAACTATACTGTTCATGAGCACATTTCTGGGAAAGCAAAAAGCATTCCTGACTTTATAACAAGAGAATATTTGACACAGAAGTGTGCTGTTAATTTTTAAGAAGCGGGCCTGAAGCAAGCAAGCCTGAAATAAGTGAGCCTAGTGCAAGCGAGCACGAGGAAAGTGAGTTTAGAAGTTCAAAGCGGAATCCAGTGGTCCCATAACCCACAAGTAAACATGAAAATCTCTGCTTGGACCGGAGGAAAAAATCATATCTATACTATCAATGATAGTATGAGTTGGTTGGATTATATGCAAGACTGGAAACCTAGGTGGGAGTTGAGACATGCTGAAGTATTCGATGCTAACCTAAAAGGATTTGATGCTTTTATTAGACTAGTTCCAGAACTCAGAAGAATGCCTATGGGATCTAGTATTGACGTACCAGAGATGATTTACAACAACTCCTTGAGAAAAGCGGTAGATGCAAGCAATTGGTTAACTCACCTATAACATGATCTTAACCTAATCTCGATGGAGGGCTCTACACCTCAGCCCGGGTTACGACTAGAACAACAATACTACTATATTAACTCGATACGTTCTTTGGAAGCATGGCCACTTCAAGATGCTAGTCTCCAGTTTCCAAGTACTACACACACTTATGAAAAATATAAAAAATTATGGTGGAAATTCTTGAGAAAAGAAAATAAAGATAGAACATATTATACCATGCTAAAGTTTGGACCTCAAATGACACATATCTATGAGGATCCTGCATGGTTCATCCCTGATTGGACTAGAGACTGGTGGCAGTCATTCGGCATCAACTTGACAGCATTAGATCCAGGTGCTATTTATAATCTAAAACAGAAAGTTGGAGAATCTCTCAAATAGGTCAAAGATATTTTGCAGACAAAGCTTAATGAGGCTCAAATCCCTTGGTACTATGTTAAAAATGAACGATAGTGGCTTGTCAAAACCCACATAGACGTTCACGTGCATTAGAATAGACACGTGGTCCTGAGTCCTGTTTATTCAAAGGCATGGGTTTTTGAATCCAACGTCTTTTGAGAATTGTATGGTCCCCCATACTCCAATGAGTTGTAAATATCTCAAAAGTATTTTGCTATGAGTGGGGCCTGTCTATTCAAATTGTCAAAAAGATTGAAAAGAAAGTCTTTGTAACTTTGTCATGATAATATAAAGAAATCCCTACTTTTATCTCTCTCAATAGGATTGAAAATCTATGTTATGTATTAAACACCCTAAGTCAATATTACAAGTAATTGTCAAAAGACAGCATTAGTTGGGAGTATGACTGAAAGCTACCATTTTTCAAAACAACTTACATGTTTACGGTTCTATTTTTGCTTGATTTAATTACTTTCAGTCATCTAAGAAGACCATGCTTGAATAAGATTATACAAGTTCCACAACATTGTATAAAATATTTTTTTTGAATATTTGTGGACACTTATTAAACATTTAAAAGATCTTACTTTTGAAAGTCTTAAAAAATTTTAGACATTTTCCATAATGGTTAGTGATTTTTATTTTATATTATTATTGCTGAATATAAATATCTTACTAAATGTGACTGGACTTCAATTACCAAGCTGATGAACCCAAACTGATGGGATGAGAGAGACTTTAGGGCAATGATGACACATCTGATAATTGGATGGTTTGATATGGGAGTCAAGACCCAAAGGAGAAATAAAAGAAATCTCATAATTGCATGAATTTGTAATCATAAGAAAGATAAAGTGATCGTCTTCCTCATCGCTTGAATG
The DNA here is from genome assembly GCA_027924585.1 of Larix kaempferi. Taxonomy (NCBI): domain Eukaryota; kingdom Viridiplantae; phylum Streptophyta; class Pinopsida; order Pinales; family Pinaceae; genus Larix; species Larix kaempferi. The sequence continues at coordinate 6,885,179 of BSBM01000403.1, forward strand.
CCTACATGTTGAGAAAGGGAATGAGGATAAATTAACATTATAAAAGGCGCTATGCCTTGCAGTCATATCTAAACTTTTTCCCCATGTTGCAGGTAGAACCAAAGAGGTATTTTTTAGATCTGTCTTCCTCGAGCGAGGGGAGTTTAGGAAGGCTAGAGGAAAGTGAGACATCCAGTAGGTCTAGAAGAGTTGTATATTCAACTAGATGTCAAAAGACCAGAAGAAAATTTGAAAAACACAAAGAATTTTTTCACGGTCAATGGGGGTCATGTTCCTATGGTGATGAGACAAAAGATGAACTCAAGGTGCCCTTGAGGTACATACATTTAGTGAAACAATGGGTACCCAAGGATCTTCCTCAACCGAACATAGATTTTTGTGTGAACGATAGGATATATCGAATAGCACCATCATCAATACATGGTTTCGGGTTGTTCAACATGGATGGAATAAGGATCCCTTACAACACATGTACAAAATTGCTGGAGTATGTTGGACCATGTTACAGCTACAAAGATTGGATGCCCCTGGTCCAATTTACAAAAAGTATGCATAGTTATGGATTGTCAAGAAACTATTTACAGTTGAAAGACAAAAATGAAAATAAATGAGCAATGTTGTACATGGACGGAAGGCCAAAGGCCACAGGGAATATTGCGGGGTTTATAAATAGTACACAACCAGGGTCTACAATTAAGCAACCAAACTGCGAATTTGAGGGTTGTGAAGGAAACTGTGTTTTTGTAGTTGCCATTAAATCAATATCTGTAAGGGAAGAGTTGCTTATTAATTACAATTTGAACCAAGTAGATACAAAAAAGGTTACTATGGGAGTGGTACATATAACAATTTATCCAACCTTTTATTAATGAATTTAACATATTAAGGATTTTTTCGTTAGTTTATTTCGTTTAAATTTTTCCCATTTACTTCGCAGGCTAGTGATCAGGATAAAGCACCGCCAGCAGATGGTCGGAGGAGTACATCTTCCTCGAGGGATCAAGTATACATCTTTGTAATAGTGCAAATATAATAAGAAAAAATAGTTGACTTTCACTATGTTTAGGTGACTTTCACTATGTTTTTTATTTAGGTTTATGTAAGGGGCAACTCCTAGTTATTAGTAGATCAAGGCAAGTCACCTATGAGCATCGATCCAAGGAGTGGATCACGATCCTCTACGTTGCAGGTATAATCCATTGGAATTCTTCATATAATTTTAGGAATCTATCATAATATAACTCAATAGTCTGTTATATTTTTTGTTGCAGCCCGATGAATTGTTGTATGAAACAACATCAGAAGAATGTCCAGTAGATCCTGAAGTGGCTGAGATCCTTAAATATGATAGACAAACTGGTGAAGCCACAAACCATTTTATGATGATAGACAAATTGTTGGAAAAATATACTACGGAACTCGTTTCTCTGATTATCAAGTTTCCGTAGACAAGCGAGAACCTCGCAAGGATTGAATTGTTGGAACGGAAATCTGAATCCTTGGAAGTAAGTTGAGGAATCTTGATTCATAAAATAATTCATTTATAACTTTATAATTTTCTCTTTTATATGATAGTACTGAATGTGTAAGACGTGGTTTGTATTTACAGAATTATCAGAAAACACACAATAGTGGTGGAGGAGATGTTGGCTGCAGCAAGGCTCACACTGGAGAGACGTGGCATCATGAGCAAACGACTCCACGTACTACATCAACTCCTTCACCATTGTTGTCAACTGAACAACCGACAACATGTTCTGACACACCACGGACCCCAACTGTGAGCGCACCGGCCACTGGTGACTGATGCACATCAGATCGTCCACCAGAAGAGGTCGACAATGAGAATCTTGGTAATATTGATATCGACCTAGTCGCATTTCCAGGATCTTCCCGTGTCACTAGCACGGGAACAATGGAGGTAACATTTTTGGTCGACGCCGACCTCGCCCCAATAAATATCGATAAGGTCCCAGGTAATTAATATACACTGATCAAGTTATTGTTTATAACTTCATTGTAATATACCGATAAAACATTTTCTTTCAACTAATTATGATCATGGCATGATCGTTTCGCAGGAAATGACATTTTCTATAAACAAATGAATGATGCATGCTTGGATATCTTCGGACCCACCATCCGAGAAGGGTGGGATAAACAACAGAAATGTTTAAAATATGAACTCATGCATCGATTGGTTGGCCTATTTGGCGACAAAAAATTTAATAAAGTCGAGGTCATTAAAAAGGCTTGTCAACTTGTGAAGGTTGTCCGATACCAATATAGGACACACCTTGAAAAAAAACCCTAAGTATGAGCACCCTCCAATGATTTCAACAATGGAGTGGAGAGCTCTAGTGGATGATGGAAGGGAGAGGGCTCAGAGAAGAGAAGGAAAGATAACACCAGTCACAGGGAGGTATGCAATACTTTCCGCAATGTAATTCAAAACCTTATTATTATTGAATATTCTATATCAAACTTGGAACATCTAACGTATTTCAACACTTGCATAGGTTGCCACACACATCAAAGGCCACAAAGGAAAGAGTTGAAAAAATAGGTCAACATAAGCTTGGGCCTGGTGGTTATTCCAATTTCGTGGCATGATTTGTAAGTTTTGAAAAAACAATAATGCATGCAAATAATAAATTGCAATTTTTTTTCGTTTTGTTGCAGGTTGGAAAAAGTTAATTAACGATGTTATGTAAATATGTAGGCCAAACGATTCAATGAATAGCCCATTGAGGAAGACATGAAGCTTGGCTTCAAGGAAGGCTTTGGAGCTGCTGTTGAATGACGAAAAAGCTTGCCTGGCCAAACATAGTCTTCTGGTACCAATCCATCCGGTGCACACGTAAATAGAATCTATATACTTTATTGAATATTAACCGCTTGTGCAATCTATTCATTATAAATACTTGAAAAACAATATTGACTCTCTTTTGAGCAGGAAAGCAATGATCCCCCTAATGTCAAGGATGGAGAACAACAAAACAAAGATCATGCTTCTAATCCTGGAAATGAATTTATTCATATGCTAAAATTTTATGTATAGCATTGCAAATGGTGAACATTAATTGTAGTTCACCATATTTCAACTGCACAACATGTAGAGGGTGAAATTGTACAGGTTAAGGCTGGACAAGAACATGAACTACATGATGTGGCCACACCAGGTGAAAAAACACCTTTGTAATGGTTTTTTTAAATGAAATACTTGTCATTACAATATCAAAATACAACGATGTAACATTTTCACATTGTTGCAGCAAATCTGAACCCCTTGCCGCACACACCCCGATGTAACATTTTCTGCATGTATTTCACTATGGAAAGGTCTCTGATTCACTGCGTTTTTCCTGAATTAGTGTCTCAATTCAATATGACCCATGCCCACCGTCGATGGAGTGTTGCCAACGGTCTTGAGTTTCAACCTGGCAACGGTGACGATTCATGGTATTATGTTTCCCTTCGACTGCAATATGAAAAACTCAAAGCTCTTATACAAAGGTTTATCTAGGAAATGTGATGGTTTCAGTTTCTCGATTCAGCATGACCCAAACAGTTACATTTGTTAGACAAACCTTCACAGTGGACTATGAGTTTTCCATATTGCAGCTGAAGGGAAACATAATACCATGAATCGTCACCATTGCCAGGCTGAAACTCAAGACCGTTGGAAACACTCCTTGGATGGTGGGCATGGGTCATATTGAATTGAGACATTAATTCAGGAAAAACGCAGTGAATCAGAGACCTTTGCATAGTGAAATACACGCAGAATGAATGAAGAGTACTGGGTGTCGAGAGAAATGGTTGTGGGACTTCGTATGAGAGTAAATGGCGATGTGAATTGATTGACAAGGTCAGGCTTGAAGTTGGTAGCCTTGGGACTAAACATAGGTCGCAGGTTCGAATCTCCTCAGTTTAGTTCGTACCCGGTTATTCTTTCGATGAAAATTATAGATTTTATTTATTTTCCTTTGTCAACTTTACGTATCCCTTTATGTGTTTTCTTTATTTTCCTTTTTTAACATTATGTATCTCCTTTTGATAATCATAATCGTTAATATCGATTCACTCGAGAATGAACGTAAAGAGGATTTCCACGGAAATCTGTTCCCTCCAAACCTATCAAGTGTACTTTTAGGTAAAAAATATTCAGAAATCTGTTCCACGAAAATCTGTTCCATCCATCCATCTATTGTTTATTGAGTTTCTTGTACAAGCTCGACCTTTACCCCCAATATTTTCCTTATTGTATTTTGCTACAATCAATTCTTCTACACCTTTACTTGAATTGATAGCTTGAATATTAATAATGCTAAGTATGGTTTTAGCTTGGAGTGAACACTTAGAGTTGTCGTTTCAAGTTTGATAATAAAAGCCACCTTTTAAATAATGGACTATTATAATAATTCGAAAATATTTTCAACTTTATTATAAAGGTAAAGTTAAATTATTATATTAAAATCATATATAATTTATAAATGACTTTATAAAAATAATTTAAACTTATTTGGCAAAATATTTTCAACTTTATTATAAAGGTAAAGTTAAATTATTATATTAAAATCATATATAATATATAAATGATTTTATAATAATAATTTAAACTTATTTGGCTTTGAACAAGAATGGGGCATGGGACAACTTCAGGCATGGTACAACTTGGCATCTGCAATGAAGTGGGAAGGCTATAATAGACCTTAATTTGGATAATGAAAGGCAATGGTCGTTTAAACATGACTTCACAAAGTTCAAGACTCCGAGGGTGTACTAGAAAAGAAAAAGAGGAATTGTAGCAACATACACTTCCAAACAATATTGTTTTTTTTTTAAATTTTCCACCAGTGTCGGATAACCGACGGCCATGGCAAAGAAAACTGACGACCTCGCCATAGATCCGACGGCCAAAGACGTTGGTGCTCAGTCATTTTCTAGTGGGATAGGCGTCGGTTTTCCAACCTCCATAGTGCACAAAACTGACGACGTTCCCATAGCTCCGACGTCAAAAGTCGTCGGTGCTCAACCATTTTCAGTTGTGAGAGCCATCGGTTTTCCGACCTCCACAGTGAAAAATACCAACGACTATGCCATAGATCCGATGGCAAAAGACATCGGATCGAGGCCATTTTCAGTTGTGAAGGGCGTCGGTTTTCCGACCACCACAGTGAAAAATACCGACGGCTATGCTATAGATCTGACAGCCAAAGATGTCGGATCCAAACGCTTTTCAGTTGTGAGGATCGTTGGTTATCCGACTCCCAGAAGGGTCGAATAACCGACGAAGTTCGAGCCGTCAGTTTTAACCCGAAATTGGACCGACGTTAAAAAATTACTGAGGTTGTCAGATAGTCGACCACAAAATGTAGAAAATCTGAATTTTTGGCTGTCGGATTTTGGGTCCAAAAAACCTAGTGCCTGAGTCTCCCCTTTCAACGAAAGGAGAATGTTCCAGTTCTTAGGTTGCTCGTAATGTAATACTGTTTTGTTAAAGTATAAGTCGTGGGCAAGGTTTAAGGTTTGATAATTTTAAATCCTTACTTGGGTTTTCGTCCAATCCTTAAGGTTGTCCTTTTATGGAAGAACCAAGTCTCTTATATAGAGAACCCATGATGGCAGTGTTACTACGCTTATTGTATCACTCATTTGAAATTAATGGATACTGCTTTTCTCGGTTTTAAACTTTGTGTTGGATTTTAATAATACTGTTTAGTGATGTGAGGATATACGTGGCTTCTCTTCGGTTCTGGAAATGATAAACTATTTATTGATTTGAATATTTAAATGTTTAATAAGTCATAGGGTTTTAAATTTATGGAGTCTTCGTAGTGTTAGGGTTTAGACTGGGTTGTTTTGACACGAAACACTGGATAAACCCTTATAAGAGTCTCGTATCCTCGTCATAAACTATAATGTTGTTAACCGAGGGAATACTCGGACCCTGGGATAAATTGTTAGGAACCTATGTACTATTATTAGTGTATCTAGTTGTTTTTAAGTCAAGGTTGTCGAGTCTTCGGTCGAGCCACTACAGGTCTCGGCCTGGTATTTTAATATTCTCTTTCAATGTTTAACAAGGTGAAGTCACCCTAGGCATTGCACTTAGTGGGATTTTCGGCCTGAGCAGAGGTATTAACGTGTATAAAAGTTTTGAAGCTGCGATACAAGGGTTTGCAGTCATGCATATGTGAAGTTTATTTCGTAGTTCTTATTTGAACTACTGTGGGTAAATTTTTACTATTCAAAAAAATTACGAAAATAAAATCTGTGAGCTCATAAGCTTGATCCTAAATTATAATTGTTGTTATTATGCCAAACAACCAGGAATGGGCATATTCCTCGTCGAGTACTGAACCCCTGGCCTTCTAATTCCTTTTTATATTGTTAATGCGTTTTATATGAATCTTTACAATTTTGATAAGGATGAGTACTTCAGGGTTTATTCCACATATGCGTTTGTTGTTATAATATGATGTAACCGTGACTGTAATTTGATGGTCTTGACCTTTATGTCAAGTATAACTACTCTTTGATAAAATAATGATGATAGTCTGAGTTGTATTAAGTTGATATGGAAAGGTAATTTCTAAAGTAATGTATACTCAATTAAAACATTAGTAGTGTATCCAAGATATTAATACCAGTAGTAAAATTATTATTTGATACTGGGTTATAAAGACTTTATATAAATATTATTCTATTTATGATATATAAATATATTTCAATAGTGTAGTGAATAATAATCTTTTGATGTATTTTTATTAGTATAGTAAAATGCATAATGTTTACAGTTCAACAATCTAGGGTTTAATTTGGAAAATCTGAAATTAGAAAGTTTCTAACAAGGTATGATTCTGATTCAGTTTATGAAGTTATACAGTTTTTAGAGATGGAAGTAGTATCTCTAAGGAATGTAATTCAGATTGGTGCTAATTTAAGAACTTGCTATTTAGGAAATTAATATGGATGATCTAAGGAGTTTAAACATAGATACTGAAATGATTTTTAAATGCATCATAAACAAATTTACACCTTACTTCAATCAATAGTATAGAGATCATATCATATCTATGTTAATTAATTTCCCTCACTGTACTAGAGTACATCACTAAAAAGCGAAAGGAAAAATACAGGGAGATATTTTCATTCCTTCTACTTATTTTCTATTCAGCTCTGATCATTCCTTTTATTCAGAAAAATAGTTAACAGAACATAAATCTATTCTTTTCTAACCTATCTAACATAGATGAAATATTCATAGAAGACTCATAAACCATTTGAACAATTTTTCAGAAATAAATGTACAGTTACAGAAATGAAAATAAAATAACAAATAGAACCTGATAATGTAGATAGGGTGGAAAAACACCCAAAGAGGCATGTTCCTTCCAACCTTCTCCAGAAGAAGCAGCCAAATCACTTGCTCCCTTGGTCACCTGAGCCTGTTTACTGAACCACTAGGTAGAAGACTCTGTGTAGAAGCAAGGCACTAAGGTTGTACTTTAGCAATCAATGGGGACTTGCATACACCTCAAAACATAGCTTCCCCTCATGGAATCTCTTGTGTGCATACAGTAGAATCACAAGGTAAATTTTCTCGTCAGAAGAAGTGTGAGCCTTTGCTTAATTCGATAGCTTATAAAAGATGCCTAGGTCTTTTAGTGGTTAGTTTCAATAAATGATCCTCAAGCTCCAGTCCCATATTCCAGGGAACTTTGACCACAAATCAACGGAGTTGTCCCATAACAACAACTAGTTACCAAGTTCATGATGCTGCCACTTGTCCATTGCCTTCTACCCCAGATTCCATTCCACCTAGTGGGTCAGTAAACACTCTTTCAAATGTCTCTTTGGGTGAGTGTCTCCTATTTATTTTATTTAAATAATAATATTGTGCAATTACAGTCATCCTTGACCACCTGGTCAAATATAAAACATTACAATAAAATTTAAGACAATGTTTTTCCCAAACATAAAATGTCTCAAGTATTGGGTATGTTACAAACACCCCCACTTAAGCTCAACATCGTCCTCGATGTTGCTTATTCTTCATCAAAGCCTCCCTCGAACAGAATTGGATATGATGCCCGCATATTACTTTCCAATTCCCAGGTAGCTTCATCAGGGCTAAGGTGCTTCCTTTGGACCTTTACCTGCCCTATGGTACGATTTGAGAGCAAAATTTTCCTCCTGTCAAGGATACAATCCGGTTCCACCTGAAAATATCCTTTGGTCTCCACCTCTATGTCATTCCAATTCAACACATGAGTAGCATCATGCACATACTTCTTTAAAACAAAAATGTGAAAAACATTATGTATTCTTAAGTTAGATAGTAATGCCAACTGATATGCGACTGGTCCAATCCTTGATAGGACTTTGAATGGTCCACAGTACCTTGGTGCTAGTTTAGCACAACTTCCAAGCTTTAAAGAACTTTTCTTAGGTTTTACCTTTACAAAAACATGATCTCCAACCTGAAACTCCCTTTCAGTTCGTTTCAGACCTGCATAACTTTTTTGTGTATCTTGTGCAATTTTTAAATTTCCTTGTACCTGTTTGACGGTTAGTTCCATCTCTCTTAACAATTCTGGTCCTAGCATTAATCTGTCAATAGGGTTATCCCAAGAAATAGGAGCACTGCATTTTCATCCATATAAAATTTCAAATGGACTAAGTCTAGTAGAAGCTTGATAATGGTTATTATAAGCAAATTCAGCTAAATGTAAATAATCTTCCCATTAAATGGCTGATATTTAACATACATTCTTAACATGTCTTCTAAAATCTGATTGACTCTTTCAGTTTGTTTGTGAGTATGTGGGTGAAAGGAAGTGCGAAAATTAAGCATAATGTCTAGACCTTTAAACAATGTTGTCCAGAAATTTTTAGTAAACTTAGAATCTCGATCAGAAATAATTACCTTCGGAATCCCATGTAAGTGAAAGATTTGGTTCATAAACACGTTAGCAATGTTCGCAACTTTAAAAGTTGTTTTAACCGGAATAAAATGAGCTGCTTTACTCAGATTGTCCACAACGACCATTATTGAGTCATTCTGTTTTTTATTCTTAGGTAAACCAGTTATAAAATCAATACTTATAATTTCCCACTTCCATTCTGGAATTAGCAATGGATGCAATAGGCCAGTTGGGTGTTGATGCTCAGCTTTAATTGCCAGACATTCAAAACACCTAGTTATGTATTCAGCCACTTCATTCTTCATGTTGGGCCAAAGTAATATTTTCTCAGCACAGTTATCATTTTCTGATAACCAGGGTGTCCCGAATAAAGACTTTTATAAATTTCATCCAAAATCAACAACTTAACTTTTGACACATTAGGCACATAAATTATGTTTTTATAAGTCATTAAACCTTTTTTATTAATGTTGTAATCTGTTATTAAATTTTCAGATACATTTTCAACAATTTTATTATATGTAATTTCTGATAATTTTCATCTTATTTAATTCCTTCTTCGATTTGATTTTCCAGATCTGTTTTAAATGTACTGGTTGCTGCCACAAAATTTAATTTACCATTTCTACTCAACGCATGAGAAACCTTGTTTTCTTCACCCTTAATGTGTTGAATCTCGAAATTGTATTCGCTAAGGAAAGCTAGCCACCTACCTTTTATTGCTTTAAGATTTGTTTGATCCAACAAGTATTTTAAGCCTTTATTATCCGTTATTAGTGAAAAATTCCTTCCAATCAAGTTATGGAGCCACATTTTTAATGCATGTATCATGCCTACCAACTCTAGATCGTAAGTTACATAGTTCTTTTCGTGGAGTTTTAGCTTTCTTGACTCATAAGCAATGACATGACTTTCTTGAGTTAAGAACCCACCAAGTCCATCATTGCATGCATCAGTGCATACAACGGAGTCCTTATTGGGATCAATAATTTTTAATATAGGTGCTGTTGTTAATAATTCTTTTAATTTATTAAAGCTTTCTTCGCATTTTTTATCCTAGGTGAATTTCCTTCCCTTCTTCTGCAAATAAGTTATGGGATTGGCAATTATGGAGAATCCTTCAATAAATTTTCTGTAGTAACGTGTTATCTCCATAAATGACCATACGTCAGTTACGTCATTAAGAACAGGCTACTCATTAATTGTTCTTATTTTATCTGAGTCGACAGAAATTCTGTCATTAGATATTATGTGACCTAAGTACTGCATTTTACCTTTATAAAAGTCACATTTACTGAGCTTAACATAAAGCTGATGTTCTCTTAAAACTTGCAGGATTATCCTTAAGTGTTCATTGTATTCTTCTTTAGTTTTAGAATAAATTAAGATATCATAAATAAAAACAATTACAAACTTATCAAGATATTTATGTAAAACGTTATTCATTAAACACATGAAGACTGTCGGTGCGTTAGTTAGTCCAAAAGGCATAACTACGAACTCGTAGTGCCCATAACGGGTCCTGAAAGCTATTTTAAAAATGTCTTCATCATTTATCCTAACTTGATGGTATCCAGACCTCAACTCTATCTTAGTGAATATTGTTGCTCCGCGTACTTGATTGAATAGATCGTCGATGTGGGGCAAAGGATATCGATTTTTAGTTGTCATTTTATTAAGTTAACTGTAGTCTATACATAAGCATAAGGTACCGTCCTTCTTTTTAACAAAGATAACCGGTGCTCCCCAAGGAGACACACTAGGCCTTATGTAGTTCTATCAATTAGTTCTTTTAGCTGATATTTTAGTTCATTTAATTCCATAATGTTCATTCTGTAAGGATCCTTTGAGTTGGGTACCTCACTCGGTACTAGATCAATGGTAAAATATAGTTCCCTTTTCAGAGGTAGACCTAGAATTTCTTCCGAGAATACATCAGAAAAGTCCTGAAGAATAGGTATGTCTTCCAATTTTATCTTATCTTCCTTAGATGAATGTTCGTCATTAATCACATTTACGACAAACATTTTACAACCTTTTCTTACAACTATCTTTACTTGTAAAGCATAAATTTGTCTAACAGATGTTTTCCTATGGATTCCTTTTACAGTTTTGTTTTCCCCTTCATTATCTAAACAAGTAAAAGACTTTTCAAAACAGTTCAAAATCACTTTATGTTGTTCAATCGAGTCCATACCTATCAATACATCATATGAACCTAATGGCAAAATATTCAATTTAACTTGCGTCTTTAACTGACTCATAAATAGATCACAACTCTTAACAAATTCAACAACTTTTCTCTTTGTTCTTGTTCCTAACTGAACCAACCATGATTTATCAAATTTATCTACTTTTAACTTTCCACTTTTCACTAAATCAGGTGACATGTAGCTCAAACTTGCACCTGTATCAATTAAAATGGAAATATCTTTGTTTTGTATCATACCTTCGATCTCGACCATGAAAGTCTTATGGTTTGCTTGTCCGTTTTCGAGCGCTCCATTAATCCTAGGCATCTTTCTTGCCACATCACCAACTGTGAATTCCGCTTGCATGGTATGAATTTTGCTAACTGTCTTCCTTTTGAGTGGGCAGTTTGCTCTTGTATGCGGTCCATTATAGTCATAACATTTTAAAGGTGGCCTTTGTTCATTAATCCTGGAGTGCAAATTTTTAATGGACTTTCTAGTTTCTACTGGATGTTCATTAGAGAATTCATTCGAATATGTGCATCATTGACAGAGTGCATGAAGAAAGGGGAGTTCAAGTGGACGGAAGCTTCCCAAAATGCCTTCAAAAAGTAGAAGTAGAAGGTGACAGAGATCCCAGTGTTAGCTCTCCCATATTTCGACAAAGATTTCCTATTCGATTGCAATGCGAGTGGAATGGAAATTGGCACACTGTTGAGCCAGGAGGACCGACCAATTGCATTCTTCAGCGAAACATTGGATGAAGCGAAGCGGAGATATTCGGTCTATGACCAGGATTTCTATGCTATTGTCCAAGCGTTAAAGAAGTGGAGGTATGATTTGCTGCCCAAGGAATTTATGTTATACACAAACCACCAAGCATTGAGGTACTTGAATACTCAGTCGAAGTTGAATCAGCGACACATGAAGTGGGTTGAATTTTTGTAGGAATATACCTTCATGTTGCGACATAAGTCCAGCAAGTCGAACAAGCTTTTTGATGCGTTGAGTAGAAGAGTTGCATTGCTGAACACGAAAATAGTTCAGGTGAGAGGGATAGAGTCGGTGAAGACAAAGTATGAGACTGAAGAGGACTTTGCGAAAGCATGGAAGGCTAGTTGCGAACCATGGAGTGTCGACAGAACTGCATACTTGGATTATTTTATCCAAGAAGGATACATATTCATGGGACAATAGTTTTGTATTCCCAATGGATCTATAAGAGAGAACCTAATCCAATAACTGCACAGTGGCAGATTAGAAGGTCATTTTGGCATCGACAATACCAAGGCGTTGGTCGAGAAAAAGTATTATTCGCCAGGGATGATGACATATGTCGGTAGTTGGGTATGACAATGTCAAATTTTCCAGTTGGCGAAGTGGCAAAGTCAAAATATGTGGCTTAATGCACCATTTCCAGTTCCAAATACCCCATGGGAGCACTTGAGCATGGATTTTGTGCTAGGATTTCCAAAGACATAACAAGGTAACGAATCAATATTTGTGATAGTCGATAGATTTTGGAAAATGGTACACTTTATTCCATGTGGGAAGAAAAGTGATGCCACAAGCATTGATACACTATTCTTCAAGGATATATTCAAGTTGGATGGGTTTCCGAAGAGTATAACATCAGACAGGGATACCAAGTTTATGGGCCATTTCTGGAGAACCCTGTGGAAGAAGCTGGACACAACATTGCAGTTTAGCTCGGCATATCATCCATAGATTGATGTATAGACTGAGGTGGTAAACAAAATTTTTGGAAACCTTCTGAGATGTTTGACAACCGGAAGACCCAAGTAGTGGGAGAATGTGTTGGCGCAAGCAGAATTCGTATAAAAAAATTTTGTGAATCGGTCTATAGGTATGAGGCCATTCCATATTATTCAAGGTCGAATCTTGCATCGTGTGATGGATTTGGTTGTGATACTAGCAGAGATCGGAAAGAGTGAAGATGTGGAAATATTTGCAAATCATATGAAATAAGTACATGAATATGTACGCAAGCACATTGAAAAGAGCAATATGACATACAAGTTGAGAGCCGACAGGAAGAAGAGGCTATAGTCATTTAGTCAAGGAGACTTAGTCTATGCACACTTGAGGAAAGAGAGGTTCCCTATAGGAACATACAACAAGATGAAGCTGAAGAAGATTGGACCGTGTAATATCGCTGAAGAATATTTCGGACAATGCTTACATGTTGGAGCTACCGAAGGAATTAAAAATTTATCCTATGTTCAATGTCTCATATTTGTACAAGTATAAAGAAGTTTCAACAAGCAATAGCGTGGAAGTATTGAATATCGAATGGGAAGGGAAAATTCCAGGTCTACATGAAGAAGAGAACACCAAAGTAGTGGATGAGAGCTAAGTCGAAAGCATGAGGAGTTCGCGGAAGAAAGAATATTTAGTTAAATGGAGGGATGATGAATCGAATGAGGCGACATGGATTTCAGAAGAAGAATACGAGAGACTGATGGAGCATTCAAGTTCCATTTCACTTGGGGAGACTGATGTAGGGGCATCGAGACATACGCGAAAACGTCGAAGTTGATCGGTAGAAGAGGGTTGACCACGAGGATTTTCGACGACCACTCTTGTGAGGGAGACTGGCAGTCGAAGCCATGTAGTCGAGTAGGAAGCTGTCGAAGTATGGTCGACAAGAGAGAAAGTTGAAGGAGTCGAACATCGACATTGATGAAAGCAACAAAGGCCAAGCGAGGGGGATGGGGCGGATTGGATGCCGTGGAGACTAAGTAAATATGACAAGCTAAGTCGAGGATTGACAAACCAAATAATGGTGAACATGTCAAAGGGGGCAGTGATAAGACAGACAACTATAGCAAAGTCATAGAGGTGCAGGATTCAAGGAAACATACCTATAGTCATTGTGGGTTGTTGAGTAAGTTAATGGCAGTGAAGAAGGAGGTTGAGACTAGGTCAGTTTTCGCCACAGGAGAGGTTGTGCAGGATGGTCACGAGGTGCTGACAACTGTCGGATCCGTTCGATCAAATGTCGAGCGACGGATAGAGAAGAACGTCTCAGGGAAGCCATTCGAAGTGGACCTCGGGAACAATAGCAGAGCAGAGTAGAAGAATGGTGCAGAGGAACAGAGGAATGGATCCATCATGCTTTCGTTCAACAGAGGACATGAAGAAAGGAGAGGATCACACACAGGGAGAAACACACTGAGTGAAACAAATATTTACTTATGTATATTGTTAGAGGATAAGGCCGACTTGTTTATTTCTTTTGTATGTAACATTGTAATCATTTCAAGTAATAGAAGCAAACTTCTTGGCATTCTAGTTCATGTCTAGTCTATGTGAGCATTTCTGTCATTGACTGTGTGTTATAGTTAAGCAAGAGGGCCCGACCGACCCACCCTTGCGTGAAACATTCAAACGATGACCAATTAAACAAAAAAGAAAAAAATATATGAATTTCATCTTAAACATAGAATATCAATCACAAAAAGCAATCAAATACCTTGGGGTGTAATGTTTTTCTTAATGTGTAAAAATTAAGTTAAAACAAATTACACACCATAGATTTAAGTTTAAGATAGGTCTATGTTGATATATACTATTGGTTGTGGATCGTGATCTTCCAGTCTCATAGATGATGTTGTTTCAACCATGTTGTACCCGAGGTTTGGTTATGATCCTGGCATGCACCCAAGGGGGTCCGGGCCCATTGTTTTTGGTAACGTGTGGTATTTTCCCATGGTATTCTCCTTTATAAGAAAGACATTGTAATACAACTAGGGTTGATGTATTAGGTATTATGCATTGTAAAGATCTCTAAGATCGTGAAGAGAGACTGTGAGAGAGTGAAGAGGAAGTGCAACGGATGTGCTGCAAGTTGTATACCTTCATTTGTTGGATGGTATAATAATAAGGACTCGCAATTTCAGTGTGGACGTAGCCCATCTTGGGTGAACCACGATATATTGGTGTCTCTCTTGTAATGAGTATGTGTGATTATATTTGCATTTCTGTTTATTGTTATTTCTTTGTGATCGTGTTTTTCTAACAATATACATGAATTGTTAACGTTGTTACCTCTTCCATATTTCTAGCTATATATTAATTATTAATTTTGATATATAAAGTGGTTAGTTATCTTCCAAATCTTTTTAATTACCTGTTCACCATTCACATTACTATTTTTATGGTATATTTTCTATTTTTAATTACACATTAAGTGTCCACCATTAACATCACTATGGTGTATGGTGTATTTTATATTTTTAATTACACAAAAAAAATTAAAATTAATATTAAAATAAAATTTAAATGATGTCGACTTAAATAAACCATATTGATTTCTTCTTAAACATAGATATATCAATTACCAAAAGGGATCAAATATCATGCAGTGTAATGTTTTTCTTAATGTGTATAAATGAATATAAACAATTACACATCAAGATAATCTGGGTTTAAGAGGAATCTACGATTGTATACACATTAAATGTTAACTGAAACATGTTAAGTGGTTAGTTATCTCTACCTATAGTTTAAACTATGTATTAATTATTAATTTTGATATATAAAATGGTTAGTTATAGTTTAATCTTTTTAATTATACATCAATTGTTTACCATTCACATGACCATAACCATTTGTATGGTATGTTTTATATTTTTAATTATACATTAAATGTCCACCATTAGCATGACCCATTTGTATGTTTGCCATTTGCATGGTTGGCTTGAATGGTATATTTCAAATTTTAAAAATAATGGTTAAAAGTTTTTAAAATTACATTTTTATTTAAAAATTTGAATTTTTGGTGAAATATATCTTCTGTGTTGAATTAACTATACATATTAATGAAATGGCTTTAATTTGCTAAATGGTCGGAAAAATATTCATAATCATGATTTATCGAACGAAATGTTTGATTTTTTGGAGCTGGTAAAAGATTTATTATTGAAGTTGTTCGTAGTATACAGGCAGTGCAGGCCCTTCACAACGTGGACTAGGGTATATCTCAAAGGGTCGCCTCAGCGTTCCCTGCAGTAGGACAATGAAACCCCCGAAATACCTAAGAGTTACGGTTCTGGTTTTGGAAGCTCGACTTCAACTCCTACATCCAGCTCTGCCAGCAGTAGCAAACCGGCACCAGGGACGCCAGCTCCGCCAATGCTCAACAACATCGTCCTTTTCGAGGAAGAAGAATCCAGGGAGTGTGTTGTAGAGGCCGATACTGGGGTCTTCATCACTTTACTTTGCAAAACAAAAGGCAAAAACCACCTCAGACGCGTCCGTTTCAGGTAAATTAGTATTCCCAACTAGATGTGAAGATTATTTCCTTTTGCATTTTACTTATTTGAGATATTTGTTTTCAAGTAAGGAGAATTTCGACAAATGGCATGCACATCTGTGGTGGGTTGAAAACTACGACAAAATCGTAGAGCACTATAACGTCGAGAGAACCAGCCGAGAAGCGTTATTCCTAATAACAAGATCAGGAAGCGAAGAGGAGGTAGTAAAATTTTAATTAGAGGTTTGAATATGGAATCCTTACTCACCCCATTTTCTGTTTCTCGCAGTTGCAAAATTGCACCAGGGAAGCTACTCAGGACAGTCCCGTGATGCCACCCCGGTGTCGACGAAACTGCGAACGTTTAGGTTTCCACAGATCTGTCCGATGCAAGCGACACAGAGATGGAGTGGGAAGAGGAATTCTGAGCACTGGTTGTACATTCATTCCATGGCGACATGACATTTAGAAAATATGTGACGCAATATAGGCTCTTCGTAACGGGTTTTTTCGATGTCAAATTCCCTTTAGAACATATGTTACTTACCATAGTTTCTTGGATCATGTTGTTGCGGTTTGAGAAAGTAGATATTGGTAACTTGGTAAGGGCTTGTTCTCGATGTCAAATTGCCTTTTACAATTTAGTATGTGTTGTTGGTGTCTAATCCACTACTTTTAGGTGACTTTTTCAGTGTTGGGTTTATATTTGTTTTTGACATAGACATATCAATAGGTGTACTTTATGGTAGTCATAGATTCTGTAATACATTATTATGTTGAAGGTAAGGTAGGAATTTTTGCCAACCAAATAAACTATATAAATTTGAAGAATTTAAATTTTGTTTATTTGAAAGTATGTTTGAAGGCATTGAGTGAGTTTAGTGATGAACTTCTCCAAATGTTTTCTATTCCAGATAATTTTTCTAGATCTTGGTAACATATTGAGCATATGGATAAGGAATAACTAAATATGATTGTTTTCACATCCCTAATGCATAACAAGAAGATAGTGGGTAGAAGATAGTGGGTCATGATCTTCCTTTTTTATTTGTGATGTTGATACCTTGTTTTTTAGTTTTTTAGTATGAGTAATAAAAAAAAATTCTTCTTAGGTGTTTTTATTTTCCATAGTTATTCCACCACCATACCTATTTTTGACAAATATGATCCATTTGTTGTGTACATAGTTGTAACTTTATTTTGATCCATTTGATGTGTACATAGTTGTAACTTTATTTTAATCCCACATCAAGGAATCCTCTAAACCACATATTATAATATGTAATTTGTTAATTTTTAGCCTTATCATTGGTATCCACAATTTGAGGTAAGGTAAAAATAGTTTTTTGATGAAAATGGTTTATTAGATTAATAAAGAGATAGGGGCTGCATACTTTTGAAGATTAATAGACTTCCAAATAAGAAATTCCAAGGATTTTTTGCAACTAGAGCTTGACCAAATACATGTCTCTACTTCAAACCCTATTTTCCTTTGATTTTTGGAATTCCATATATCCTAGGGAATTCTACCACCTTCACCTTTACGATTCTAAGAAAATGCAACAAATATTTATCTTTTTTGATGTACTCCTTTTAGAATTCCATCATCAAGATATTTTTAATGTTGACATAGATAATGAAATCTCAAACATGTTTTGTATGTTATGCTTCATGCTAAACATCTTCCCAAAATGTCATTTGTCTCCTCAAGCTCATCTTTATGGAGAAATCACTATGTACATATATATGGTTTCATTTTATTCTTTACTAATTAAAGATTATATATATATATATAAAGTGTGTACCCTTTCTTAAATTTATAGTCTTTCTTTTATTAAGTAGTAATTCATCCCTCCAATTTCTTCTTGTTAAATTATTCTAAGTCTTAACCATCTTTATATATGAGAAAACTTTTCCAATAAAATTGAAATTTAAGGAACTCATTCAAATTATGAAAAAAAAATGCGAGCTCATTTAAAACATATTGGTTCATAAAGACCCTAGTCAAGTATCTCATCTAACATGAAGGGTAGGAGAGAATATTTAATATACCACACAAACCAAAATTTAAATAATGAGCTTCCTTCACAAAATACACAACACAATGCACTCAATGAAAATAACAATAGTTCTGCAACATTTTTACTAGATTTTAACCAATACTCTTGGGCCTTGCTACATTCATAGAGCCTATATAGATCACATAACCATCCACACCATACAAAATAAATTGAAGGAGAGCTAAAACCCCTTTTTTCATTCACAAACTTCATGTTTATTGTGCTACTTAACTTTTGGCATTAAATGCTACCCCAAATATTCAAATTCTAAATAAAATACTCGATATTACAATGGTTGAAAAAAGGTCCATGGACAAATAATTTTTCACTACAATAAAATGTTTTTTACAAAATTTATAATCATAAAATAGAGACAAAAATACACAAATGTAAACCAAAATGTTGGATAGCATTAATGCAAGGGTTCCTCCCCCATATGATTCCCTTGATTAATTTTTTTTGAGAATCATAATTCATAGGTTGGTTAATAAAACCTATAGATTAGACATCCTACTCTTCCCATGTTTGCTTCTTACATTCACAATATTTCTTAAAATGTCTTGACCAAACACTACCATAAACTTAGCTTAATATTCATCATTTCTTCCAATCCTTGCAAATTTGTCTCACAATGGTGCTTACTTTCTCACCATCTTCCCTTTAGAATATTCCCAATGATTGGCACATGGACTACACAATTATGCCATTATACTCATTGTGAACTAGACTACTAGTTCTCTCCCTCATGGTCACATCCTCCACCTTATTTGTTACATTTCCTATAAACATAAAAACATACATAACATTATGGGAATGACAAACTCTCATATTCTCCTTCAAAAGTAATTCAGATTGTAATGTCCCAAAATAGTAAAAATAAAAATAAAAATTCTATTATGGAAATAAACCATTTAGGAAGTGATGATTTGCAAATTAACTTCAACACTGATGAGAAACTTACTACACTGGTACTTATTTGCGACATTTGATTGTGTCTTAACTTCTTAGTTTCAAGGTCTTACTAGTTGTGATTTCTACAGCTTTGCGGAAGCGATATTAATGAGTATAAATGAAACTCTGTCGTAACTAAACAAATGTTTAAAGTGTAATAATACAAATCCCTTTCTTACTGTTTCAAGAGTTTGTGTGCATATTTATAAAAGCCCAATTGACAATTTAGGTGGGATGGATTTCTAATGGTAGCGGTTGATGACTCGTGATGAGATGCTTGGTCTGTCAAGGGCTACATACCCAAGCAGAGCTGCTGAGAGGTAGGGTATACGAAATGGAAACTTCTGACGTACTTAGCGAGTTTCTCTAATGCATTCAATTTGTACTTGGTTTGCAGGTGTACCTATGAGGCATCTACCCAGAGTGCCTACTCTACCTTTGTAGCAATTATTTAAGTCTCAAGTGTGAGAGGTTTGAGGGTTGAGACTTTTAAAATCCTTGTTGGGGTTTGTAATACTTGTGAAAATTGCACCACTTGTTAACCTTGTAATTACTTAATGGCGCTATGTAATGTTTGGGGTCTTTGTAATGTTCATTGTGTTTAAAATACTTGCTGATCTTGAATGGCTCTAATACTATAGAGTATTGGGTCAAGGTCGAAATACTTGGATTTTGTGGCAGCATTGAATGTAGCTCTACGATGGCACATGGCCAATGCTGCCAGCTATGCTCAGGGTTTTACTCTTGGGTTCTACACCAACAAAGAAACATTTTGGTGGTTGATTTCCCTTGTCTGTTGTGGATGTGTTTGAGGGTTTCATTTGCTGACCTGAGCTTGGCTCATGGTCAACACACCAGATGGAATAGAGATGGCGACTAACGAAAAATGAAGGTAATTCATCTTGGGCTCATACTACATTCCTGCTATTGCATTTAGCTAATTTATGATATACATGTAATATCCCTCCTTGTATTCCTATTATAATTGTAAAAATAATTATGAATTTTGTAATTGGCTGTAATATCCCTTCTTTTCTTTTTTCCTTATCAGATTTAAGAAAAATGTGTATATTGTAATATAGGAGGCCCTGGTGAGGAGCTCAAGGCCAAGGCCCCACCAGTGGACCTTGAAAGTACCATTATGATATTCTTCTAAGTTTTAATGTTATTGTAAATTACGGGACTAAAATGATAAGTAACTGAACCCTTCAAGGGGAAAGGTGAGATGGCTAGGAAGTCGCAAGAGTTCTAGTTTTGTTAGACATTTGCGGATGAGGAACTAGTGACGTTCCCTCTATTTTCTTGAAGAAGCCAAAAAAAAAAGGGTCTAACATAAACTAAACGATGAGGTGATTCTTTCCATCCGCGAAAGTTTATTGGAACTACCCCTCTTACAAAGAAGCTCAAATTATGTTCACACATAATTATCATAAACTGTGGTAAGCTCAAGTAGGAGGAAATTATCCTGGTCCTACATGTACATACTGAAAGTTCACAATGAGGAAAGAATCCCATATCTATAATATATATATACATATGGACATAATAACATGAGTAAATCACCTAACTTTACCCTTAGAGAAAAATAAACGATCTAGCATATTAAAGTTAGATGCTTACCATATAGACACATATATGATAGATGAGTAAAAGAGTTGCGACAACAACTAGAAATATACATATGTACGAATTTATATATATATATGTTATATATATATATATACGGGGAGGATAAAAGGCATGCATTGTGGTAATATCTAGATCGTTATTTATTAAAGAAGAACTGTGATAACAACTAGATCGAGAATTATTAGAGATAGGCATATATATATTTATATATATATATATATGTGATATATATAAAGGAAAGATAATTTGTGTTAACCACGAGGAAGTAAGGTAAGAATGCATTGGACTCTTTTGTTCCCGCCGAGAAACTTAAGGGTGATTGTCTACTCAATAGATACCAAGCTCTAGGAAAAAACTGACACTTGTTTCTCTTAAAGTGCTAGTGGTTAGATTCACAAGTATGTATCGACACTAAATCTCGAGTTTGTCTCCAAGAAACGGGTAACAAACCTTACAAAACTCCATTTGCCATCACCCCCTCCCTAATTTTTAGGGATATCGATTTCCAAGTAGAGTGAAGATCTATCTAAGACGGGGCGGACAACAGAAGGAAGGGGCACGATCTGTGCTGTTATATTAAAAGAAAAATCGCAGCCAGAAGGGGGCTCGCACTCTCCCTTGCACTCACTATCGAGATCCAGGATTTACAAAGGAGTTCTGCAAAGAATCTTGGTGGTAGCTATCGCAATGAGAAGAGGAATCCAATCGAGTACTTACATGGAACTCTGTACATATCCTTGGTGAGAGACATCGCAACCTTCAGAGAAATATCTGATCCAGGCATGTTTTAGATCTTGGGGTTTTTGCTTTGGGTATAATCGTATTTTTAGTTTTCTGTTGACTTCTTGGCTGAGCGATATTGTATTTGTATCTCATGCATAATTGTGGTAATTTAGTAACAGACTAATCTCGACTTCTGTATATTTTTTATTCGCTCACAGTAATATAGAGAATGCGTTTTCTCTGAGTAATTACTTGCGCTATGATGTGATCCCTGTTTATTATGTTTCGATATATTTTATTTTAATCCTGAAGCTTATGAAATAGTAGATCTGCGATTTTAAATCTCTTTTACCCTGAGGAAATAATAGTTCACCACAGGGCTCGATCTTTGACCAGCTCCCCGTTGGCCATTTATTTAATCTTGTTAGATGTACTGTCTGTGATTTTCGCATTTGATTAGCTCTGTTAAGATTATATACACATATTTTTAGATTCATACTTTGAACCTATAAAACGCAATCTTGCTCAGTTAAGATCGATACATTTTGAGCAAAGTATGATCACTGCGTGAAAGGGTTATATACATCCACTTCGATCAGAGTATAGCTCTATGAATATGTATTCTTTTGCTATCCAAGCTCCAAAGTCATGTCTGGAAAATAGTTATTAGCTTTCTAACTCCGAGTAGTTATTCTCTAAAAGAAACGTTTATGAAATCTAGGTTGAAATTCTTTGTTAGAAGATTAGCTTATGTATATATATCAGAGCTGTAAGTTCTAGGATTATCCTAGATAGAAGAGCCTATTCACGTTGTAGAGTTACCACAAGAAACTGAAAGCTATTACATGCATGATATATATATATACTCAGTTGGATTTTCAAACTATCTCAGTCGCAAAAATTACGAGCAATATATATATATATATTCTGTCTCTGGGGAAATGTTAATAGATTTAGGTTGGAGTCCCAGTATTGGTAGTTTAGAGTTAATATTGCATTATATAATATAAGTTTCCAACTTGTGACGAAATGACGACTTGATGACCATGCCTTTACATTAATCCTTGCCGGTAATTAACTTATTAAGATAGTGCGTTATTTTTCCTTAAAAAAATAACATTTGTTTGATCAGAGTTACATCCTCTGCGTATTACAACATAGAGCTCGGATTTAGAATTATGCATTCGATCTATTGGAAGCATTTTTCCTCTGTGTTGTTGCATCTCGAAAACCCTGGCTTGCCTCTTTCTTTTCGATCTACTGAAATCAATGATAAGAAATCTGCGTTACCCCTGTGTTAAAATAAATGGTGAGACCTTTGAATTGTTTAAAGGTGTAATGCCTATAGCGCTCAGATAAAACGAGATTCGTGTGTTAATGAAGATCGAGGTTAATTATTTTACACTTCTGCATTGTTCATTATTTTGCCTTAAAATGGATCTCTATCCATTTCTAAATTAATAGTAGTGTATTTGGGTTTTCCCTTAGGGGATCAACCTAGATACTTTTTAAGCACCACTTATTGTGGTTAGCGCCTATGGGTGAAGATGGTTCAGAAATACTTTATTTATGTTTTTGTAAATTTATATTAGGTTTAAGAGAATGTCGAGTTCTCTTGGTAATTTACTTAGACAATTACCCTTTTGAAAAGGAAATCCAATGTAGAAGGTAAAAGGGTATGTTATCATCGGTTAATTTAAATGCAAGTATAATCTTATATTATAGCTCAAAAATATTATAGGTAGATCCTGTATTTCATATTGTGTTTTGTGGGTTAGTCTTATTCTCAGTCTAATATATGCCGATATATGCTCCTATACTCGTTGAGTAATTGAAGCTAATAGCTATGCTAAGAATCTGTGGTAAGGGATTGTTATAAATTAATATGTGGTAGCTAGGGAAGCAATCGTATTATTAGACAACAGAGTTACAATATATATAGGAATATTCCGCACTTTTAATGAGAAGTCGCTATACGACTTGTTTTGCTTAGTGTGCATTGGAGGGATATTCACATCGATGCTCTCGATGAGAGAGACTTCGAGCCTATGGAAAGAAATTATTGCAACATATGTGTTGTTGGATGTAATTTTCGTCTGGAATAATAGAAAGAAAATATGACCTGCCTTTGTGGACGTAGCCCAGTCGGGGTGAACCACCTATATCATTGTCTCGATCTTATGTGTGTTCAAATTGGCATTTTTGTTTTGTTCAATGGAGATGTTATGTTATTTACTTCTATGTCTTCTTCTAGTGCATGTGTTTTGTTGTGTCAGGATTTATCTGCTGAATTATAATGGTCATGGATTAATGTCATGAAGATTTCTTGTATGATAATCTTGTTCAGGTTAAATGTATTCATTGAAAGAGTAAGAAATCAACAGCAGATGTTTGGAATGTGAAAAGTAATTTTCAAAATTTACTAAGTCCTAAGAATAAAGATTGGGTATGTCACATTGAATCCCATGAGTTTGTTAAGTGAAGATGTTAATAGTGTATCTCATAAAGTCTTATGTTTTAAGTGGTTATTACTTAAACTTTGAAAGAACTAATCGTTACAATATGAGAAGTTAGGAAATTTTTTAAAGGAGATTTGTAAGAAATTAAGGAAAAATCGAAACGAATGTATATGCATGTTGTATATCTATTTTGTTTCTCTCTTTTCGCTCAAATGAAAATTCTGAAAAAGAAAATTCCCCAAGATTACTAACTCAATTTTATGGAGATGTTACAATACAATTCAGAGATCTGAGTTTGTATGGTGTGTTTGATTTAGAAGGTATTGGCTGGGATTTCTCTTCTACGTGGCCAGTACTCAATAGTGATGATGTTGCAAAAGGATAAGTCCAGATTTCACAGTTCCTTATCTCCTCCTTTTGTCTTCGTGGAGTGTACTATTGGTGTTTTCTTATGAGGAACTCTGTGAGCTCGGTTGGGTTTCATGCAACAAGTTTTTGGGTTCCTTGAGGTCGCCATTGGCTGGACCACTGCAAGATGTATCTTTTGGTTTTTATGGCACTGGGGGGGTTTTGGCCATTCAGCTCAATGTCAAACTTGGTAGAAGTTGTAATATTAATAATGCCCAATATCAAAATGGGGTTTATATAAAAGAGTCCTTTGACCTGTGGAAAAGAGTAATGGTCTTCTGCATAATTCTATAGTTGATTTGTGTGTTGTTTGTCTTTGTGTTTCCTTATGGCAAGTGTATTTTTGATTTCTTTGTTGCTACTGTCTCCTCTGCTCTGGAGGTCGATGATTGTGTATTTGTAAAAATAGGAAATCATGATCTTACCATGGCTTGCATTTATTATGAGCTGCGATTGCCTCTGTCTATGATGTGGTCTCTGCGTTTTTCTCGGAGACTTTGAACCTGGGACTAATCTCTACATCTTCTCTTCATTTGAAATAATGATTAAGATTTTATCTTTAAGTGGCTATCGTGGCTATGTATGTTGAAAGGGTTTGAAATTCTCAGGTTTATAATCACTACTAGATGGATGTGTTTATAGATGGATCTAAACCCTTGTTTGAATCTTCTTAAATGTCTGTCGGTTCCTCTTACTGCATTTTCTGATAGTTTACTTTAAATGGAGGAAAAGAGCGATTCGATCCTATGCTTGTATTTTGTGTTTAAAGGATGACTGTAAGCATTTGTTCAATGGTAGCGAAAACGCTTGGGTATATGTGTAAAAGTTCCTATGTGAAATCTCTATGCTGTCTGGCTACTGTTTAAAGTAGTATGACTTTAGTGAATCTTGATCTTGTGACCAATTTCTTTGATGTCTAAATGTAATAAAGTTTAAATGTTATGGAATGCACTTGTTTGGTAGTGGGACTTGATTTATGAGGGAAGAATCTATTGTTGAATTCGATATAATGATAGTCTGTTTGATTGAAATCATGGAGTTATTGATAATGTGGAATGATACCCTAGTTTTTAAAAGAACAACAATATTAATTTACTGTTTATTGTTTAAATATACAGTTGGATGTATAGTATGGTTAAGAGAATTGATGTCTGAAATGATACTATTGTCATTATGTTTGATGCTTCCTAAGCCTAGAAGGGATAATAAAAGAATTAAAAGGAACAGAAATAAACCCTGCGTTATAAGTTGATAAAACGATTCCAACAGAGATCACATTTACTTTCAAAAGAAAACATAATGACCCTCACCTAGAAGATAATTAAGGTGTCGTCTAGCACAGGATAGCTTGGCTAGACCAGCTAGACCCTCCACTGGTTTCTGTGCCAAAAGCACTAAGCTAATAATATTTGTAATGAGGATTTAAACAATGCTGAAGTATCAATGCTAGTCAAAAAAATAACCTATGTCTACTATAACCAAAAGATGGGGAGTAATTAAAACCACATACCTGGCTGCTTAGGCACTTTGTTCTTTCCTATACAAGTCTGGCTACTTTGGCACTTGATCCCTTCCTGTAGGAGCCTACACACTGAAACAGTAGTTAATGCAGATCTATTGTATTTAGTTGAACTATTAGGATGATATTCTTAGCTAGATAACTTTGGAAATACCACGTTCCTCCCAACCATGATCCTACAACCGTTCTTGGTTCTGTATGTATCCCCCTGAGCTGGATTCCAACATGCAAAAGAGATAGAGGTCTTAGGGCTTCTACTGATTCAGATCTGGAAACTTATATGGACTGCTTCAGTTGTTGGAGTAGAAAAAACCCTTCTTGATTACCATAAGAGAATGATAATGAAAAGATAAGGATGCCCCCAAACATGGGGTCTACCCTCTTTATGTAGGGGAGTCTTGAATTAGGACTGTTGGAAATATTTAGTTTCTTTAAATTAAATAAATAATATTTAAAAGATATTATTTCATAAATATTTTGCTCCTCTTTTAACTAAGACTTTTTCACTTGTTTAACTATAAGTGATTTTGATTTAAGCCCTCCATAATAATTATAATAACAACAATCATGATAACCATAATTATATTTCACTTAACTATTAATACATTATTAATAATATTAATAATGCATAAACCATATATAATAAATATATTTCATAAATACATAGTGACAACATTATTATTAAAGTTTCTACTAATAATAATATCAGCCTTGAGGCCTTTATACATGTTATTCATAGAAGACTACTGGTAATTACCATTTATTTAATTATGTACCTTCACATAATACTTCTTTTGACTTTTTAAGGACAAGGTCCAATTCTTTGGATGGTCTTGGTAAGCTTGGATATGCACCTCTAGTCTCTCTCTTTGCATGTCGGATTCCCTCGTTTAACATGGTAGTTCCCGTAGTACTTGATGATAGATAGAAGAAGATTTTTTTGATAAATTTGAATAGATGTGATGAGAAAAAAAAAGTGCTATTCAGAGTCCTCTCGAATCAACACTTGAGATTTAGTAACCCTGAGTGCTCTTCAAAGCCTTTTAACTCAACACTCTCACATGGGCGTTACGCTAGTGCAATTCCAGAGCCTCCGCTCAACACTAGTGCTAGAATGTGGTTGTGAAGCACATCTAGAATATTTTAAGTGGCCTCAGATCCGGCATTCATTTATCAAGATTGGAGTGCTCCAGGGTTTGTGCCCAACACTCAATGTACATTAGGGCTTACTCCTAGTACATAAACATTCTTCTAGGTACATTGGGGCTTATGCCCAGTATGTAGGTCTCTTGTGTGTTTTTGAGTCCACGCTCAACACACCATATGAGCTAAATATGTAAAATCATGGCTCTCGACAATAAGTAACAAAAGATCGTCTCAATATATTAGGGCTTGTACCCACATCATATGCTAAAGAACATAAACATAACATTAGGGCCTTCCCACCCAATCATATAATCAATAAAGAAGTTAGTTAGGGTCCATGCCCAGTAGGTCGATATAAAAGAATAAATCACATGTGATAGGGCTCATGCCCAATAGCCAGAATAAAATCATATGTGTTGGGGCCATGGCCCAATATAACATAACAATGGCTGGTACAAAAATCCGGGATATTACACAGATATAGAACCAATGCTTTTCTTTTCATTTTATTTGACTACACTACCTTATAGGTTCTTTCTACCCCACTTTCTTCATAGATGTCAAAATTGAACTGAACATGAATTTTTTTTATCCTTCTCCACATCTTCATTTCAATGATGTAATTTATATGTAATCCCATCCTTTTTTTATTGGTAGATGTTTATTCTCCCATCATGAATAAATTTGTTATCAAAGTGCCATGGATTTTGCAATAATTGATGGCATGCATCCATGGTCGAAGCATAACCTATAATGTTATCATTGTATCTATTAATCTTAAAATTAATCAAGATTTTTTATATCACAATGAATCTATGCCCCTATTCTATCCATGGCACTCGATATGCATTTGGATAAGTTGTGTACTCAAGTTTAATTTTTGATAAAATTTAGTAGACACCAAAATTTCTAAACTACCACCACCAAAAACCAATTTACATGCATTTCATTCTCAAGATTGTCTTTCTCTAGTTCTTTTTCAATCTTTTTCTTAGGTTGCAATAATATGATTTTTATCATCATACCCTAGCTAGTTGAATCACTTCACTTGTTGTTATTGTTGGTTCCACTCAAAAAAAATAGTTTTTTCCTTTTGTCTCCATCATTCCTTTGGTGTTTTTTGAAACTTAAATGTCATATGGAATACCCCTAGTTTTGACTTGGAATGTATTAAATCAAATTATGTAATGATGTAAATATTCTAGTATGGATTCCTAGTGCAGAGCTCAAGGCCAAGGCTCAACTATTGAATAGATAGACATGTATAATATAAATATCTCTATATGGATCATGTGATTGGCTTGTCATCCTAACTCGAAATCTATGTAAATATTATGTTGGAAAAATAATAAACTTGTCCAAGATGGTTGTGTAAAGAGCACTAGAGGGGATGTGATTTCACTAGAGGGGAAGATAAAAGGGGACCTATGGGAGATTAAAGCCCTCTATTTCCAAGTTTCAACCTTATAACTCATCAAACTCATCATTTTGCTTCCATATTCCTTAAATGAGACAATTACCTCCCTTTGGATTATTAAATCCACTTATTAAATTTACATGTGAGGTTAGTGGTCAAATTCTTCTCATCCAATTATGGAAGCATGGTATGAATATACTTCTAGGATAGTTGTAAGGGTCCTTTCTTCTATGGTCAAAATTTATGTCAACTTTCTTTTCACCATCCTCTAATATCCTTTAAGGTCAATCATTCATTTTATCATCCATATTTTGCACTAAGATTTTTTCATGATGTTCATTCCATTGCCATTTACCATATAAGATTGTGAAAAAAAATAAATTTGAATTGTGAAGTACAATTGCAAACATTAGAGAAAAGGCAATGGTCTTTAGGTGAGGATAGAGGTTGGGAAGGATAGGAACTTTACTCGTTGTGTTTTCTACTCTTGAATGCTTGAGAAGCAACGAATTAAGTTTAAAGGAGGTTTTCCAACAACATATAGTAGGTTGGAATTTTTTTTCACACACTCGTAAGCACTATAAGGGTTGGATTTTATGAGGGGATTGTAGAGAACTAAAGGGAAATTCCTTTGTTATGTTGTATGGGGTAGTATAAAATATTTCCATGGCTGGGATGGCTATGTGCGATCCAACCATGAGATAAATTGAGCTTTGGGTTGAAAATGAGAATTCCATAGGAGTTTCATTCACCTCGGTGCCCTCATATTACAACTTGGGGGTGGTATCTGTATTGATAACTACAGTTGAGTGGAAAATCACTCTTACATAGGAAGTTGCTTGGATATTCTTTGTTACAAGAAAACATGAAATGATTTTATTTTCTTCCTATGCTGAATATACTTGTTTATGCATGATGTATGTGTAGATAGAGTTTTATTTTGACTGTGTTTTCTATTTATATGATTTTTCACATGGATTTATCAGTTATTAAACAATATTATAGCCCACTGGGAGAAATTTAGAAACTTGAATTTCGTAATTACCTCCTCCTGTGGTTGAAATGATGGATGGGGACATGACACCATGTGGAAATGTCTTCCACATATGAAGGAAATTCCATCAAATTTTATTAATCTACCTCTGTCTCTCATTGACCCACCATCTTTACTAGCACCAAACCTTCTTCACTAATCCATATTATTGGAACTTATTTCACCGTCCTTAATTTACTTTTCTCTATGTTTTATTCTTCCAATCATTAACCTCTCATAATTATTTGTCATTTCATGATAAATTTATTCTCAATTCTCTAGGATACTTTGTAGGCCTACTAAGGGATCATGGACTCCCTTCATTCTACTCTTAAGTTCTAGAATGTTTATAAGATTTCTCTAAGTACTCCTTCACGCATGACCTCAAATTCTTCAAATTATATAATCTTTTCAATAGATTTAAAGTGTAATCCATTAAAAAAAACTTTTCAACTCTAGCACCAAATCAACCTAGGTTTTAATCTAATCTTATCCCATGATAAATAATCATGAATCTCAATTTCATACCAGAATACCTAGTCCTCATAGGATTTCTAATATGCATAACTTTCCATTTATCCTATCCAATCTATTGTTTACTAAGGATTTTCACTTCTACAAAAACATGAGTATCGAGCTTAGGTTTAGCTCGAATAGTATTGATTGATCTAATCATTTTCTCTTAAATTGGAACATTCTTTTTTAATTATTATCTTGTAATTTGTACCATATATCTTTATAACAATACAGTCATCGTTTGTTATGTTTCAAATAGCTTTATGAAAAGAATATCTTTATAAATAGAAAAACTTCGCTTAAAGCATAGATAGATACACCACCATTACTATTTTACAATTATATCAATCAGATGCTTGATATTCTACATTTATATATAAAAATTTATGCTACTCTCATTTTAATTTTATTCTCAATAAACTCCATTAATAAAGACGTTGGGAAATGCATCCTCCCTACCTATGCACCATTCTACTATTCTATATCACCTTTGAGTTATCATTTAACTCTTGATCTCACATATTTATTTGTTTGAAAAAGTTAAGTACCTCCCAAGTAAAAGTAAGGAAACAAAACATATGTTGAAGTTTAATTTAAAACCTTCTATTATGGATCCAAATAAAATACTAATCTCATGTTTCTAGTCTTCCTAAAATACATTGAACTTCAAGTTAAAATTTCAGAACAATCCCACAAAAGAGACAAAATTTAAACATAAAATGCATCATATATAAACACTTGTAAATCACTTTTCCACTTGCAATAGACCATTATGCCACTTGCATCTAGAATATATCTCTAATTGCAGATGAAAATCACTCTCAATTTTCATGTTGTATCACTCAATAACAAGACCTCCAATGATCTTGTTATCACCTAATCATAGGTGAATGAGAGATTTTATTTTCTTCACGCCATATGGAATGTGTATTTTCATCTTATAAATCAGTGATGTTTGTATGTGAATATAATTCCTTACAAATGTGTTTTTAGTTGGGAAAGAAAACACCATATTCCCCTATTCCACAAAAAAAATTACTTTAGTAGTCCTAAGGGAATCCAATGTCAAAAAAGGATTGTAGCAACCTAACACATAATCCCCTATGACTTGATAATGCGGATACACTAATGGATTATTAAGTTTCTACACCATCATCTAAACAAGGGATTCATATATAACCTCACTAAATGCCACAACCCCATATATTCTCATGGAAACTTCCTTGAATAAAAATATGGGATCAATAAGCATTGAACATTCTCCATAGTATGGTTAGACAAAAAACTAACAACATGGTGACCAATTTCTTAGAATGGCTTGGTTCATCATTGGCGTTCTGATCTACCATAATAAAAAGAATAGTCATGGAAATGATTTGGGAATTCTATGGAGAGAATTCATGAGTGATGACATGGGCCTTCATGGTGATCTTCTCACCTTCTATTTGTATCTCTTGCTTGATGTTTTGGGGATTTCAAAAATGCCTTTATTGTGAGTGAGTGTTATGAAGACTCCATATTTTCCTTTGTTCATTTGGGATGGGTAGCAGGTTACCTCTACTACAAATAAAGGTTTATATTATATAATTATTATCAGGGCCTTTGGAGATCACCTCATACTTGGGTGTGTCAATACTAATAATGTCCCCATGGCTTAGCCTATTTTGTTGGGTGGGTTGATATGATGGAAGTAGATTCATTTCTAATTTTAGAGAAACATAATGCTTACTATATGTTATTAGAATTCAAAACAAGACAATGATCTGATCCAAAGAAGTCTTCACTAAGAATTCATCAGAGTCTAGCAAAATTGTCAAGAAAGATAGATGCATAAACATGTAGAATGTAAATATATTAATGTCTGTTACATTATGATTGGTATTCAATAATAATAATACAAATATATTACATCTTATATATTGGATTCAAATGTACTAGAAGCAATTCGAGAGGCTCATTGAAAAAGAAGGCTTATTTAGCACTAAAACCCCAATCTAGACAATAAGCTAAAACCAACTCTATGCAAGTTGTCACGAATGGGAAAGTAGATGTTTGGTGGATCAAGAGTGACATAACATTAGAAAGAGGATGTATTTCTTGGAGAAAAATATGGAAGTAGTTGGTGGAAAAAGATAACAACTTTCCTAAAGACACTGTAGTGTAACTTAGGCAACTCAATCCAAGGGAGAAGTTGTTAAAAGCAATATTTGTCCAATAAAAACAGGATAAAAGAATAATAAAGATATATAGGGTCCATTAGCTCATAAAATATCAGTAAAATAAAGTATGAGGGCCCATCACTAGTCTAAGATGGTCAAAAAGTGGATAAGGTGGACCCAAGACAATAGACTTGGTGCTAGTTTTCTATATTATGCCAAATAAACTTGGACCAAGGTTCTAAACACTAAGTAAAATAATTCAAATGATTAATTTACCTAAGATCTAGATGGTTTAATGTTCCAACATATGTTTCCATTAATTTACATAGGTATTACATTGCCAAAATTCAAACCTAGTCAATTACTTCACCTTGAATTCAAGTCACACTATATATCAAGGACATGTGCGTAAATATCTACCGAAAATGTGAATCATTTTGTGGGATCTATGCTAGGTAATTCTCCCTAGGTGTCTTTCATGAGAAGAACTTAGGAAGATATGCCACGAAATTATATAAGTGGATGTATTACTAACTTATACCAAATAGAATGATTTATATTAACATCTAGATGCATTACAATGACCGGAAAAATCAATAGGCTTCATATATGAATTCAATTTCAATGCTAGGTTTTGGACTTTCCATTTCTTTAGAGATGGCAAAGTTTGTAACAATAACAAGAAGGCATTGACCTTAATACCATGGTGCACCTAAATTATTACGATGAGATGGATCGATAAAATTAATTATGGTAATCGACTTGATCATATGGATAAAGGCCCATATTTCATTATGCTAGTTATATTTATTATCGGTATCATGGCCTATGCATTGTTGTATGTGCAATAATTCACTCTAGGGATATACAATTCATTATTACTAAATGTCAGGTCCATTAATTGACAAATTATAATTCTCCCACAAGCAACTAAATATGAAATAAAAGATGTTGAGTCTAACTGAAATGGATAAGTCATTAGAATTTCCTTACAACCCTTACCTTTGGGTCATACGGTGGTATCATGCCCCCTATAATACCCAAAATGTTGTAGCACAATAGAGGATTAGGTCCTTTGTCTATTTGGACATGTGAACATTATGCTTGATGAGTTATTATGTACTTGGACATATGTTATGATGAACTTGGAATTTATCTTTTGTTAGGTTGTGTGGGAAAACCCAAGAAAGAGAGTCAATGGTATCTATAGGGACTAGTTAAGCTAAAAGAAGAAGAATATCAATAATAAATGCATATATGAAACTCAAAAAACTAAATAATTCCATAAAATTGAAAAGACACCGTCTTGAAACATAACTGAAATGACAAGTGTCACCATCCTAATAATATATATTAAAAATACAATACCTCCTATACAAAATACTAAAAAAGAATGTAAATGAAGATATAGAAAAAGATGAAAATAAAAAAAATGAAACCATAGAATAAACAAAAAGAAGGAAAGAAAGGGAAAGAGGTGCTAGCCGCTTGGTATCTGTGCATCAGATGAGCAAGGTCCAAGTTCAGTTTTGGTTTAGAAATATTTATGGACATAGATTGTGAACACTGGAGGTGATGAGGGAGGAGTGTTACATGTGTATTTTTTTTGTTGGAGTACTACCTGATTACTTTTTGGTAGTAGTACTTTGTATTTGGTATTTTGGTAGGAGGACTACTTGTATGAATGATCCATGGAAGACTAGTAAAATAAACCTTCGATAGATAAGTCCTAGAGAGACATAGGTCCTTTGATATCACTTCTTTGAGTACTTATATAGTGGAAGGTGGGTCTTGGAGGGAGTGTATCTTCTAGTTGGTGGAAAAATATAACAAAACAATATTAGATATAATTATCCCTGAGGATAAAAGAAAATGAAATCTAACTCCTAGAGGGACTAGGACCTCGCTTGAAGGTGACAATGTGAAAACAAAGTTTATGTGTTTTCTATGGTTGGGTTGACCATGGTTTTCCCAGTAGTGGTTTGTAGAACTAACATCCTAAGA
Source organism: Larix kaempferi (assembly GCA_027924585.1). NCBI lineage: Eukaryota > Viridiplantae > Streptophyta > Pinopsida > Pinales > Pinaceae > Larix > Larix kaempferi. Next base: position 6,919,606 of record BSBM01000403.1, read on the forward strand.
TAAAAGCAAATAAGTACAATTCCATGGTTATATATATATATATATAGATAGATAACTTTGCTAAATAAACATTTTGAAATAAAAAAAATTACTATATACATGGACGAATAAGTGATACAATTACAACTCAAACTCTTTATCATATGACCTCAATAACAAGGGAGAGTATCCACGAAGTGCAACCCTCCATAAAGAAAACATACAATGAAAAATTTATTAGTATGTAGAACAATATTACACTCAGAGACTCATCGCAAAAAAAACACATGTTTTGTGTGAGGGCCTTCCTATGGGAATATATGCACCTGTAACATACCCTTTTTGCTGGAAAACATTTTGTGTTAAAAAGACATTATGATAACTTTTATTGTAAAGTTTTATGTTGGATAGGTGTCCAAGGATGACTGTAATTTGCACAATATTTTATTATTTAATAAATAAAATAGGAGACAAACATCTAAGAGGACTGTTGAACGAGTGGTTACTGATCCACTAGGTGGAATGGAATATGGGGTATAAGGCAATGGACAAGTGGTAGCATCATGATGCAACTAACTAGCTATTGGTATGGGACAACTCCCTTGAAATGTGGTCATAGTGCCCTGAAAGATGGGACTAGAGCTTGAGGCTCATTTATTCCAAACTGACCACTAAAGACCGAGGCAGTCTATATAATAGCCATCAAATTATGAGCTGAGGTTCATTACTTTTCCTCATGAGGAAATTTACCTTGGGGTTTTGCTGTGTTTGCACCCAAGAGATTTGATGAGGGGATATGCTATGTTGTTGATCATGTTGTGAGTCTTCCAAACTCTATTGAGTTCAGGAGTTTGATGCTGAGTGCTGAAGGCAAGTTATTACAGGAGGTTGAGGCTGAGTGTTGAAGGCATTTTTGAGTGCCTTGCTTCTACACAGATTCCATCTACTTAGTGGCTCAGTAATCAGGCTCGGGGGTTCACAAGAAGCCAGCAATTGAGCTACTTACAGGTTCTACTTATCTTTCCTCAATTTTATGCTGTTAATTGTTTTCTATCTGTTGTAATTACATTTCCTGTTTTCAAAGATATTAGTGAACATACTCAATTATTTTATTTTCTAAGTCAAATAAGATTCTGAATAGTACTGAATACAGTTATGAAAGATTGAATAAAATATTCTCTGCATTTTCCCCATGCTAATGGATCAGCATCGTACTCTAGTACAGAGAATGTATTAAGGTAGATAGATATGATAGGCGATTGCCAAGCTGATGAAAGAACAACTCTGTATGTTTTGTAAATTTTTCCTACTATCGCTGATTAGTAATAATTATTGCATTCTTTACAGTACTATCTTTATTTCATCAAATAGTAAATTTACTGTCTTAAAATGTTGCTATGATTTATCCTCATTATTGAAATCATTCCTAATATATCAATTATCAAAAATTGCATAACATCATTGTACAGAACTAATCTTACATTTCAAAGATCAAATTCAGGGTTTCTATTTCCATATTTTCTTATCAAAAGTTTATTGGAGTTCGTTGTTATTTCCACTACTTAATCATTTGCTAAACATACAGGATAGACAAGCAAAAATAAAGTTTATTTTAAGTTCTGCAAAAGTTTCCAACATACAGTTTAGAAACCCTAAACCCTAACAGTTCATTTTACAAACCCTCGTCCGGCAAAACTAGCATTTCATTTCTTCATTTTAATATCAAAATCAAATCACAATCATCGTTCTCATAATACCCTTTCAATCAAACATTTTACAACATTCGAGAATTGTCCCAATTGCCGGTTATTTCACATTCATCGAAACATTTTACAAATATTTAAGGATTGTTTCATTATAGGTTATTTTCTCTTTTCTATCACAACTGAAAATGACGAAATCGAGAGAAGATAAATATTTCATTATTTATCAAATTCACATACATCACACGGTTCCCAATTTCATCGTTTTACATTTCAATTTTTCATAGTTCACAAAGGAAAACGATAGCAGCATAAGTATTGAAACCCAGTTACAAACCACACATTGTATTACATCAAAGTTAAACGCAAAAACCTGCTAGAAACCAGTTCATTTCAACATTTAAATCACCGAATCACAAGTTATGTTCATGGGTCAAGCCCAAAAAGGTGAAATGAAAACAATTACTGCAAAATAGACTTGTAAATATTTTTCTTATTGAAAACTCGACAGAGCTTGAAACCCTTGATGACAGAAGTTACATTGCCGAGTTCAACTCAGAATCCAAAACACTGTACAGTAACCTAAACCTCTTTACATCGACCCTATAAGCTGAGAGGCATCCATAATGCAGGCGTAAAAACAAAACAACACTATTGGACCACGATTTCCAGAAAACACAAAGTTGTTACAACTTTAACGAGGGCCATAATCTGCCAGGAGAACCTACGGAGGGTTATGCCATCGGGGCTTACCGAAGTTAACCGTGGCATCCATTGTCAACAAACCCCAGCAATATAAACTCTACGATGAAGGCAGTACCTGCCACATAAAACATCACTGGGTTATAACAAGTTCCAAACGATTATTACATAATTCCAAACTGTAATACAACAATCAACATTTACAAAGACGAGCTTACCTTCAAATAGAACAGGTAGATGGAATGCTTCATGCTTTCAGTTAATCCAACTAACACAACAGACATGGTATTACAGTCATGTTTTCTTAGACGATGAGATCAAACCCTGGAGAAACCCTCTCTTATTTCACAACGAAATCCACAGGTTTCAACAATTCTAGACTTGCAACATTTCACCAAGTTTCCACCATTATTTTCGAAGATGCGAAGTTGCAGAGCCGCCAGAGAATTGACCAAGGGTCGAACCCGACTTCTCAGCAACCTATCGGCCTCTCCCCCAAAACCAAAACTCCAAATGAATGCAAAAAAAGAAAACAACAACGGTATAGTGAATGCCTTAGGGTTTTAGATCTCCACGATCGAGATAGGTTAGATCAACGGGCGAGATTTGATCTACCAAGCCATGCCATTACCCAAGACAGGAATACGATCACCTACCTATTAATAACTTCATTAATAGCAAGCCCAGTTGGAATTCCATATCATCAAGGTGGAGCTTACAACTATGCAGGAGTCCCATAAATTCTACAACTTCATCACGTGGAACCAGTTACAGGTATAAGCCAATGAGACAATCCACTATCACGACACAGGGTTTTCATTAATTGCTTGATCCTTCGTATCACTTGCCAGACCATGCCTGTAACGGCATTAAAGTTCTTGTTAGCATGATATTTATTGTCAACAGCACGATCTCAGTATCGTATTCCTGCATTATAACTATATTCTATAGTTCCAAACCATGATATAAATCCGCATAGTATCCATGTTATATTTACACGTTTCCAAATGCTAAGTTAAATTCGCATAGCATATGTGTATTGCAAATCCAAACCATATGTTATATTCATATAACAAGCACGTGATAGAATGCCAATACCAAGCCTTAGTTCGCATAGGTCTAGGCATTGTAATTATAGTTTTCATTCATATAGTAAGCATGCATTTTTATATCAATGATAAGATTATTTCACATAAGGAAAATGCATTATAACCCTAACCATTTATTCATTTAGATACATAGGGTTTGTCAATGAAGTGATATATTTCGCATTTGCATAACAAATCAACATCTATCACATACAATGATATAATAGAACAATATTATAAGAACATATAGAAGGTAGGGTACTAGCGATATATCAGATAGGTTTTGAAGGCCAACCTTTTCCTTTTGCATCATATTGTCTTAATAATGCAAACATTATTATACATTTGCATTTCGAACTTGAACAATGTTGGATTAAAATTCTAAAAGTCCCACTATAATCTATTCTAGCATTAAACACTGAGGTCGCATATTGTTCAACCTTGACATAATGATAATATCTTCATATGCTTGTCGCAATATTCAGATTGTTAAAATCTCTCGTAATATTCATATCAATTATAATTATAATGAACGATATCATTGATTACAACAGAAGTATAGTGTAAAATATCTCTAGATACACTTACAAGTGTTTGGATAAAAATGGTGTAGATTGTTGAAGAGAAATTAGAATTACATACCATCGACACCTTCATACGCGGTAGTACACACATCTATCTTAAAAACAGAGACGACTAGTTGAAGCTTATAACTTTTCTTGAAATACTTGAATTATTTAATTATCTTACCTGCAGATCTACGAAAGAAAAGGGCCAATGCTTTAGCTATCAAGCTAAGTAAACCCAAGGGCACCCTGTAGGAACCCCTTCAAAATTACGGAAACAAGTCGTCAGTATTTTTACTAGAATCATAACACATGAAAAGATAAACATTGTTTTATCGCATTTAATTTATAACTCTGTTGTGTTTTATGTTTTTGAATAATAATGATAATCATGTGAAGCTACCATTAGATAAATAGTTGAACATCTTTCATTCCGCAGTTAGCATTTTCTTTATGATTTTTCTATATCAAAAATTTTAAATTTTTAGCAATTTTTGGGATGTTACATGTGGTATCAGAGCGCAAGTTCAAACTCTACGCCTAATTTAGGCTCATGCGCGCAAACAAAAAACAAATCGGAAAGTTTATGTTACTAACTTTTGTAATTCAATTTTATTTTTGCATAGAACAGATTGACCTTTAAATTGCAAGTATGGAAATACCAAAAGAATCAGCAGAGGACATATCTCCTTGTAATGAATGCATTAATAATAACAATTCTGAACGAAGTTATGTTGAATTAAATAACGAGTCTTTTGAAATTTTACGCACTATACAGGATTTAAAATCGGAGTTAAAAGCTGTTAAAGAAGAAAATGAATGGATCCTTAAGGCACAGGAAGAGTTACAACAGAATTTAAAAGGAAATTGTCATAATGATGAAAGAGACAGAAAATCAAAAATGAAGGCTAATTTTGAAACAATGTCCCACCAACATAAGCATAAGAAAACAAGAAATGATAAAAGGAACAGTTACTCATCCTTTAAATCTGATCCAAGTAATAATGACTTTAATTATGACAGCAGTAATAGTGAATGTTGTTCTAGAAAGAGAAAGCACAAACATCATGAATAGATTACTCGGGAATTTAAAAAGATTAAGTCACCCACATTTAATGGCGAAAGTAAGAAGGGTGAGACAGCAGAGGCTTGGTTGTCTAGAATGAAGAAGTACTTTAATATTTACGACTACTCTTCTCAACTAAAAGCCAAGATGGCTATTTACAATCTGACAGGGAAGGAAGATATTTGCTGGCAGGATATTAAAAGAATTAAGAGTATAAAAGAAAAAGAAGTAACTTGGAATATGTTTAAAAGTTTGTTTAAAAAGAATTTTTTGTTGAAACAATACTTTGAAGATAAGTCAAAGGAGTTTTACAATTTAAATTTGGGTACAATGAACATGAAAAAACTGTGCAGCAAGTTCCTTAGTTTGCTAAGGTATGTGCCTTATATGGTCGAGGAAACGCCTAAATTGCAATGGTTTCTGAGCTGTCTACCTTTTAATATAAAGGACCGTATCAAGTATGATAACCCTTCCACTTTGGAAGAGGCCATGAGAAAGGCTAATTTTTGTTTTGATCAAAACAGAAAAAGAGAAGGAACAACTAGCTGGAAGAGCAGTAAGACTAATCAATTTGACTATAAAAAGAAGAATTTTAATCATAATTCTGGAAGCTTTAGGAAAATTTTTAATAACATAAATTTTTCTAATCATAATAATTACAGAAATAATGCACCTCAGAATTTTACTACTGCAAGAAACGTACCTAACAATAATAATCACAGCAATAACAATAATAACAACAACAAGTATGCTGAACAGAAAGGACCCATGAAGTGCTATGACTGTGGCGGACCACATAAGAGAGCATATTTCCCACGCAACAAGAAGACAGCCAACAATATTCACACTATGCAAGCAGAACCTACAGTTGGAGATGTTGCAAGAGAAATGCCCAGGATAAATGCAGCATTCGAAAATCGTCAAGCTAACCATCAAAAATCCATGGTCGAAATTGAAGGTATGATACGAAACGAGTCTATTTCTATTCTGATAGATCCCAGTGCAAATCTGAGTTATATTTCACCTACATTAGTAAACCGTTGCTAGTTAAAAGTAGAGAAATTTGATAATGCATGGTTAGTTCAGCTTGCAACAGGTACTAAAAGAAAAGTTACAGATTTTGTCAAGGATTGTGAAGTTGCAAATTAATCTGAATGTTTTACCCTTAGGGTCATATGATTTGTTGATTGGAATGGACTCGATTGAATAGCATAGAGTTTTACTGAATTGTTATGACAAATCTTTTACATGTGTAAATAATGAAGGTAATACAGAAACAATAAAAGGAATTCATAGGAAGATTTCAGTAAGGCATATTTCTGCTCTACAAGTAAAGAGAGCTGCGAGAAAAGGCTGTAAAATGTTTACTGTTAATGTTATTAATGATGAGTGTACATCTAAAGAAGACAAGTTAAAACTAGAGGATATTCCCATCATTAGGGACTTTTCAGACGTATTCCCGGAAGAAATTCCAGGATTACCTCCGAAAGGGGAACTTGATTTCACCATTGAGTTAGTACATGGTGAGGTACCAAACTCGAAGGCTCCCTATAGGATGAATATTCTGGAGTTAAATGAGTTAAAGTCTCAGCTGAAAGAATTAATAGATAAAAACTACATAAGACCTAGTGTGTCTCCTTGGGGAGCACCAATAATTTTTGTTAAAAAGAAAGACGATACTATGCATTTGTGCATCGATTACCGTCAGCTTAATAAAATGACAATTAAGAACCGATATCCCTTACCCCGCATAGATGATCTATTTGATCAAGTACACGGAGCAGAGATATTTACTAAAATTGATTTAAGGTCGGGGTATCATCAAGTCGGGATAAAAGACGAAGACATATTCAAAACTACATTCAGAACGCATTATGGACACTACAAATTTGTAGTTGTGCCTGTTGGGCTAACCAACGCACTGATAGTGTTCATGTGTTTAATGAACAACGTTCTGCATAAATATTTGGATAAGTTTGTAGTGGTATTCATTGATGATATTTTGGTTTACTCAAAAACTAAAGAAGAGCATGATGAACATTTGAAAATAATTTTGCAAGTACTAAGAGAGCATCAACTTTATGGTAAGTTCAGTACATGTGATTTTTATAAAGATAAAATACAGTATTTAGGTCATATAATTTCTAAAGACGGAATTTCCGTTGACCCTGATAAGATAAAAGAAATTAATGAATGGCCTGTTCCCAAAGACGTAACTGATGTACGGTCATTCATGGGAATAACATGTTATTATAGAAAGTTTATTGAAGGGTTCTCTAGAATTGCTAACCTCATCACTTCTTTGCAGAAGAAAGGGAAGAAATTTGTATGGGATCAAAAGTGTCAAGAAAGATTTAATAAGTTAAAAGAACCATTAACTATTGCACCCATCTTAAAAATTGCATATCCCAATAAGGATTTCGTCGTATGCATGGATACATGCAATGATGGACTTGGAGGGGTCTTAAGTTAGGAAGGTCATGGCATTGCTTTTGAGTCAAGGAAGTTAAAATTGCATGAAAAGAATTATGCAACTTATGATCTTGAGTTGGTAGCCGTGATACATGCACTAAAAATGTGGCGCCATCACTTGATTGGAAGAAAATTCATTTTAATGACTGATAATAAAGGCTTAAAGTATTTATTGGATCAAACAAATCTTAACGCAAGGCAAGCTAGGTGGTTAGCTTTCCTTAGCGAGTATGATTTCGAGATTCAACACATTAATGGTAAAGAAAATAAGGTTGCGGATGCCTTGAGCATAAAGGCTAGATTGAGTTTTGTGGTAGGAATCAGTACTTTTAAGACTGATCTGGAAACTCAGATTCGAGAAGGAATTAATCAAGATAAGAATTATCAAGATTTGCATGCTAAAGTGGCTGAAAATGTATCTGAAAATTTAATTATAGATTTCAGCATTAACGAAAAAGGCTTAATGACATATAAAAACAGAATTTATGTACCTAATATTTTGAAAGTTAAGTTGCTGATTTTGGATGAAGTTCATAAAAGTCCTTTTTCAAGACATCCTTGTTATTAGAAAATGATAACTATGTTAAGAAAAGATTATTTTTGGCCCAACATGAAGAATGAAGTTGTTGAATATATAGCTAGATGTTTTGAATGTCAGACTATTAAAGCTGAACACCAACATCCAGCTAGACTATTGCAGCCCTTACCAATTCTGGAATGGAAATGGGAAATTATAAGCATTGATTTTATTACAGGTTTGCCTAGAAATCAGAAGCAGAATGACTCAATCATGGTTGTTGTTGATAAACTTAGTAAAGATGCTCATTTTATACCTGTTAAAACTACTTTCAAGGCTTCTAACATTGCAGATATTTTCATGAAGGAAATTTTTCGTTTACATGGAATTCCAAAGGTAATTATCTTAGACCGGGACTCTAAGTTCATCGAAAATTTTTGGACAGCACTGTTTAAAGGATTAAATACTAAATTAAATTTCAACACTTCTTTCCACCCACAAACTGATGGTCAAACAGAAAGAGTAAATCAGATTTTAGAAAACATGTTAAGATTATATGTTAAAGATCAACCATCAAAGTGGGAAGATTTCTTACATTTAGCAGAATTTGCCTACAATAATAATTATCAAGCATCTACTGAGTTAAGTCCATTTGAGATTTTGTATGGAAGAAAATGTTGTACTCCTATTTATTGGGATAACCCCATAGACAGATCAATGTTAGGACCATATTTATTGAAAGAAATGGAGCTAACCATGAAACAGGTTCAAGGTAACTTAAAGGTTTCTGAAGATCGACAGAAACGCTATGTTGATTTGAAACGCACTGAAAGAGAATTTCAGGTGGGAGACCATGTTTTTATAAAGGTAAAGCACAAGAAAAGTTCTTTGAAGCTTGGGAGTTGTGCTAAACTAGCACCAAAGTATTGTGGACCATTCGAAATCCTATCAAGGATTGGAGCTGTTGCATATCAATTGGCATTGCCATATAATTTAAAAATCCACAATGTTTTTCATGTTTCTGTTTTAAAGAAGTATGTGCACGATGCTACTCATGTGCTGAATTGGAATGACATACAGGTGGAACCTGAAGGAGATTTTCAGGTGGAATCAGACTGTATTCTTGACGGGAGGGAAATTATGCTTCAGAATCGCACCATAGGGCAGGAAAAGGTGCAATGGAAGCACCTTAGCCCTGATGAAGCTACTTGGGAACTGGAAAGTAATATGCGAGCAACATATCCAGTTCTGTTCCATGAGGAACTTGATGATGAATAAGCAACATCGAGGACGATGTTGAGCTTAAGTGGGGGTGTTTGTAACATACCCTTTTTGCTGGAAAACATTCTGTGTTAAAAAAACATTATGATAAATTTTATTGTAAACTTTTATGTTGGACAGGTGTCCAAGGATGACTGTAATTTGCACAATATTTTATTATTTAATAAATAAAATAGGAGACAAACACCTAAGAGGACTGTTGAAAGATTGGTTACTGATCCACTAGGTGGAATGGAATCTGGGGTAGAAGGCAATGGACAACTGACAGCATCATGATGCAACTAACTAGCTGTTGGTATGGGACAACTCCCTTGAAATGTGGTCCTAGTGCCCTGAAAGATGGGACTGGAGCTTGAGGCTCATTTATTCCAAACTGACCACTAAAGACCTAGGCAGTCTATATAATAGCCATCAAATTATGAACTAAGGTTCATCACTTTTCCTGACGAGGAAATTTACCTTGGGGTTTTGCTGTGTTTGCACCCAAGAGATTTGATGAGGGGATATGCTATGTTGTTGATCATGTTGTGAGTCTTCCAAACTCTATTGAGTTCAGGAGTTTGATGCTGAGTGCTGAAGGAAAGTTATTACAGGAGGTTGATGCTGAGTGCTGAAGGCATTTTTGAGTGCCTTGCTTTTACACAGATTCCATCTACCTAGTGTCTCAATAATCAGGCTTGAGGGTTCACAAGAAGCCAAGAGTTGAGCTGCTTCTTCTGGAATAGGTTGGGAGGAACAGTATTCCTTAGGTGTTTTTCGGCCCTATCTTCACTTACAGGTTCTACTTATCTTTCCTAAATTTTATGCTGTTAACAGTTTTCTATCTGTTATAATTACATTTTATGTTTTCAATGATATTAGTGAACAGACTCAATTATTTTATTTTCTAAGTCAAATAGGATTCTGAATAGTACTGAATACAGTTATGAAAGATTTAATAAAATATTTTCTACATTTTCCCCATGCTAATGGATCGGCATTGTATTCTAGTATAGAGAATGAATTAAGGTAGATAGATATGATAGGCGATTGCCAAGATGATGAAAGAACAACTCTGTATGTTTTGTAAATTTTTCCTACTGTTAGTGATTAGTCATAATTACTGTATTCTTTACAGTACTGTCTTTATTTCATCAAATAGTAAATTTATTGTCTTAAAATGTTACTATGATTTATCCTCATTATTGAAATCATTCCTGATACATCAATTATCAAAAATTGCATAACATCATTGTACAGAACTAATCTTACATGTCAAAGATCAAATTCAGGGTTTATATTTCCATATTTTCTTATCAAAAGTTTATTGTAGTTCATTGTTATTTCCACTACTTAATCGTTTGCTAAACATATAGGATAAACAAGCAAAAATTAAGTTTATTTTAAGTTCTGCAAAAGTTTCCAACATACAGTTTAGAAACCCTAAACCCTAACAGTTCATTTTACAAACCCTCGTCCGACAAAACTAGCATTTAATTTCTTCATTTTAATATCAAAATCAAATCACAATCATCGTTCTGGTAATACCTTTTCAATCAAACATTTTACAACATTCAAGAATTGTCCCAATTGCTGACTATTTCACATTCATCGAAACATTTTACAAATATTTAAGGATTGTTTCATTATAGGTTATTTTCACCTTTTTATCACAACTGAAAATGACGAAATCGAGAGAAGATAAATATTTCATTATTTATCAAATTCACATACATCACATAGTTCCCAATTTCATCGTTTTATATCTCAAGGTTTCATAGTTCACAAAGGAAAACGATAGCATCATAAGTATTGAAACCCAGTTAAAAACCACGCATTGTATTACATCAAAGTTAAACGCAGAGACCTGCTAGAAACTAGTTCATTTCAACATTTAAATCACCGAATCATAGGTTATGTTCACGGGTCAAGCCCAAAAAGGTGAAACGAAAACAACTATTGCAAAATAGACTTGTAAATATTTTTCTTATTGAAACCTCGATAGATCTTGAAACCCTCGATGATAGAAGTTACATTGTCCAGTTCAACTCAGAATCCAAAACACTATATAGTAACCTAAACCTCTTTACATTGACCCTGTAAGCCGAGAGGCATCCAGAATGCAGACATAAAAACAAAACAACACTATTGAACCACGATTTACAGAAAACACAAAGTTGTTACAACTTTAACGATGGCCATAATCTACCAGGAGAACCTTTGGAGGGTTATGCCACCGGGGCTTACTGAAGTTAAGAGTGCCATCCATTGCCAACAAACCCCAGCACTATAAACTCGAGGACGAAGGCAGTACCTTCCACATAAAAGATCACTCAGTTATAACAAGTTCCAAACGATTATTACATAATTCCAAATTGTAATATAACAATCAACATTTACAAAGACGAAGTTACCTTCAAATAGAAAAGGCAGATGGAATGCTTCATGCTTCCAGTTAATCCAACTAATGCAACAGACATGGTAATACAATCACGTTTTCTCAGATGACCAAATCAAACCCTGGAGAAACCCTCTCTTATTTCACAACGAAATCCACAGGTTTCAACACTTTTAGACTTGCAACATTTAACCAAGTTTCCACCATTATTTTCGAAGATGCGAAGTTGCAAAGCCACCAGAGAATCGACCAAGGGTCGAACCCGACTTCTCACCTTCCTGTTTGCCTCTCTCCCAAAACCAAAAATCCAAATGAATGCGAAAAAAGCAAACAACACCGGTATAGTGAATGCCTTAGGGTTTTAGATCTCCACGATCGAGACAGGTTAGATCAATGGGCGAGACTTGATCAACCAAGCCACGCCATTACCCAAGATAGGCATACAATCACCTACCTATTAATAACTTCATTAATAGCAAGCCCAGTTTGAATTCCATATCATCAAGGTGGAGCTTACAGCTCGGCACGAGTCCGATAAATTGTACAACTTCATCACGTGGAACCAGTTATAGGTAGGAGCCAACGAGACAATCCACTATCACGACACAAGGTTTTCATTAATTGCTTGATCCTTCATATCACTTTCAAGACCATGCCTGTAACGTCATTAAATTTGTTGTCAACATCATATTTATTGTCAACAGCACGATCTCGGTATCGTATTAATGCATTATAACTATATTCTATAGTTCCAAACTATGATATAAATCCACATAGTATCTAGGTTATATTTACACGTTTCCAAATGCTAAGTTAAATTCTCATAGCATATATGTAGTGCAAATCCAAACCATATGTTATATTCATATAACAAGCACGTGATAGAATTCCAATACCAAGCCTTAGTTCGCATAGGTCTAAGCATTTTAATTATAGTTTTCATTCATATAGTAAGCATGCATTTTGATATCAATGATAAGATTATTTCACATAAGGCAAATGCATTATAACCCTAACCATTTATTCATTTAGATACATAGGGTTTGTCAACAAAGTGATATATGTCGCACTTGCATAACAAATCAACATCTAGCCCATACAATGATATAATAGAACAATATTACAAGAACATATAGAAGGTAGGGTACTAGCGATACGTCACATAGGTTTTGAAGGCCAACCTTTTCCTTTTGCATCATAGTATCTTAATAATGCGAACATTATTATACATTTGCATTTCGAACTTGAACAATGTCGGATTAAAATTCTAAAAGTCCCACTATAATCTATTGTAGCATTAAACATTGAGGTCGCATATTGTTCAACCTTGACATAATGATAATATCATCATATGCTTGTCGCAATATTCAGATTGTTAGAATCTCTCATAATATTCATATCAATTCTAACTCTAATGAACGATATCATTGATTACAATAGAAGTATAGTGTAAAATATCTCTAGCTACACTTACATGTTTGGATAAAAATGGTGCAGATTGTTGAAGAGAAATTAGAATTACATACCATCAACACCTTCATGCGCGGCAGTACACACATCTATCTTAAAAACAGAGACGACTAGCTGAAGTTTATAACATTTCTTGAAATACTTAAATTATTTAATTATCTTACCTGTGGATCTGCAAAAGAAAAGGGCCAATGCTTTAGCTATCAAGCTAAGTAAACCCAAGGGCACCCTATAGGAACCCCTTCAGAATTATGTAAACAAGTCGTCAGTATTTTTACTAGAATCATAACACATGGAAAGATAAACATTGTTTTATCACATTTAATTTATAAATTTGTTGTCTTTTATGTTTTGGAATAATAATGATAATCATGTGAAGTTTCCATTAGATAAATAGTTGAACATGTTTCATTCCGTAGTTAGCATTTTCTTTATGATTTTTCTATATCAAAAATTTTAAATTTTTAGCGATTTTTTGGATGTTACAGCACCAAACAAAGTGATAGTGATCAGGTTGAATTTATCAAATGAGGATGAGAGCTCATAGAGATGTGACTTAAATAAACTATGTAAACCCATTTCTCTCTATGGAAACATATGCTCTATGGGAAATATCCGTCGAGGGGCTTGGGATTGCTTAATGCACCCTCTCTATGAGCTTAAAATACGAGTATCACACTCTCCTTCCAGGGTGTCCATGCACCCAAGCGCTTCACCTAAACATTCATAATGCTGCAATGTTTCCCTAAAGTGGACTAGGAAAGGCCATAAATCTTAGTGTACGACATTAATTAACTCGCGTTGATTCCTTAGATCATGCGCACTAGTGGGAGGAGGTTCAAACTTCCTCAGAGCAGAATGAGGATACAGAGAGGGGGTTGGCTTGCTGGTAGTATGTTGTATGAGACCGGTTGGGCATAATTCTAAGACAACATTTAAAAATATACATAGATTCCTACTCCTCAAGCTAATGTATTCATCATGGTTGCACCTTTAGACATGAAATCCGGTGGCCATGCTCCTAGGCCATATGCACCACAATATCTATGTAGGCATAGTAGTTTGTTATATGTGTTTATACATTGGTTCGTTATATATATACATATATGAAATTCCCTAAAGGAGGATTCCTATGGCATTGGTTGATGGTAAAAAATAATGAACTATCAACGAGAGAGGTTATATATATAGATAGATTGTAATATCCCGAATTTTGTTGTTATGTTTATGTTATATATTGGCAGTAAGCCCGGATGCATATGATTTATTTTGATGATATATATATATATATATTGGGCATAATCCCAAATGCACATGTTTTACATTTGTTATATATGTTGGATGTAATCCCTAATGCACATGATTTACCTTGGTTATAGATATACATATTTGGGCATGGACCCTGTGTAATGATCCAAAAAATATCAAAATTTAAAATTTTTCCATCCCCGTATGAGAGTGAAAATAGACGCAAGTTATTTTAATAATAAAACAGATATGTAATTGTTTCAACTAAAGAGATCCTAACTTGCTTAAATACCCGTGATATCTCTTGTCTTTTACATCTATAGTTCTGCGGAAGCATTTATAAACATATCAACGATGTATCATAGTTATGAGTTTACTATTGTCGATGTAACAGGAAAAATAACTCTATCATTTTGTTCTAATAAATACAAATGAATGCCTGAATGACACCTTCAGGTGAAGTGGCCTTTGTTGATGAGGGCTCTGATGTTCTAAGATGGGCTTCTAGTAACAAAAGAGACGAGGGAAAACAATTACCCCAGCAGGGCTACCGAGAGGTAAGGACACTCTTGGGAGAAATACTCGACTTAGTTAGCATCCTTTTTCTAACGTCAATATTCATTGTGGTGTTTGCAGGTGTACCCGTAGATCGTTATTTTACCCTGGGGATCCCACCTATTCACACCATTTCCTTTCCCAAGCTTATGGATCTTCATTCTTGTTGAACCATCCCTAAAGAGCATACTAAGATGTAAAGCCTTGTGTCAAACAAGGATCAAGTGTGAGATTTTTAGGGTATCGAAACTATGGCATCACTATTAGTTCAACTATCCATTGTGTTGGTTTATACGATTCCTATCATAGTCTCCTATGTAAAGAATATAACTCTAAATGAAATCGTGGTTCGTGTAAGACATTAAATGCGTTTGTTTGAAGTGGTCGACAGGCTGGGTAAGGGTTTTATCATCTTCATTTGGGGGTTTTCCTCCCTTGCCAAATGCTCTGTGTTTTTGGCTAATGTTTTGTGATGTAGTTCGTTGTAATGGTGAAAATCTCTATACATTGATAGCTTTACTGAAGGCACAAGAAATGACAAACTCCTGCACAGGTATGACCCGTTCCCTATTGTTTGTTGTAATTTATTATTTCTTCTATTGATAGAAGCTACAGGTTTTCTTACCCGAAGTTTGTTGTTGTGGTGACAGGTAATGCCAACGGAGGTCTACTACGTGGCTGTCATTGTTGCTCTGGGCTTGGTCGTTATGAGCACTAGTAAGTCCAATTACACAATCCCATTGTGCTCAGTCCTCTTACAGTCCTGGTGTTGTTTTGTACATATCGTGTTCTTTATGGCAGACTTCGTGAGCCATTGGATTACTATAATTTGAAGTCAGAGAGGTCGCCACTTGGCTGGACCAGCGAAAATGTGAAGTCTGTGGGGGGTTTGGAAGATCGTTCTCAAGTGTGACTTGTAATTTTGGCAACTGAAATTTAGTTCTCGTGGTTTAAAGAGCTGGGATTTTACCCAGGAATACCTCTCTGTAAAATGTATGGTGTTTTGAAAAGGATGTGTAATATTTCTAAGTTATCTATTCAGCTCATTGTCTTTCCAAAATGTATTGGTGGCTTAGCCTATGGGGTTTTCTTATAACGCTGTACTGATCTTCTATTTCGAAATGTAACTCTGTCTCTTGAAATCTCCAGTGAAATGCGCAAGAATGGTTTAAAATTTCGTAATGTATTGTAGGGGGAGAATATGAACTTTATGGTTTCGTTTCCTGCCATTGTTCTATATTCTGCATTGGATTTTACTATAGATAGATTTTGAAGACAGGAAAATTAGTACCTCCCTATTCTGCAACCTGTATGTATTGTCCTTGTTATTGTGAAATGTGTTTTGATTTACGAGGTATAACTAGCAATTTCCTAAATGTATTATTGATGCCCTTATTTAAACCCTAAAGGGTTAAAGGCGTAGATTAGTAACTTGTAACTGCGTTTTGGTTTTGGTAATGGCTGGTAATGGGACTCGATCCCTGCATCTATGGCTTGATAGGTTCTTCACTTGACTTTATCAACATCGTTATTTGTCCGTGGGTATTCTATAGGAAACGTTATTGCTAGGGTTTAGATATTTGAGATTTGCTCTGCGATTTCTTGTCTTATGCTGGGCGATTCTATAGTTACAACTACGTATTGATGTGTATTTGCTTTATGAAGATAATAATAATTATGGGTGGTTCACGTGAGTCGTTTCGAGTCCTCTTCCCATTACTCTTTTCGTTTTGTTGATAGGGCATCTACATAATCTGGAAACTTTCGTTTGAGTTGGAAAATAATGGCTTAGGTTTGCAATACAGTATTGAAATAAATAAATATAAAAAAAGAAAGTGGTAGTTGTCCAAACTTTGCGAATTGTTTCTATTCTAAGTCCTTGTAAGGACTAATCTAGATATTAAAATAAAAGAGCTGAGCTCTGTGAGATACTGGAAGAAATAATGTTGGAGAAATTATAAAAAAAAGAGGAATATAAAGATAAACTTGTCTCTAATGTTATTCGTAAATGTCTAGCATAGGCTAGGGAGCTAGCCATGCTAGACATTCCACATTCAAACCCAAATAGATTTCTAGGGTTGCAATAACTTCATAAACCACTAAGTCATTGATGAGTATAAATATTAAATAACGATCTATTTGATTTGTATGAACGATACAAGGTGAATGAAATAGTTCATACCTGAAAGTTTGTAGCGTACCCTTCTCCTGTAGTTACGTGCAAACTCAAATCACTTATTAGTGGAAAAATATGGCTCAGTTCAGCTGACCTAACTAGAATGAGTTCTGGATTATATTACTTTGGGACTACCACGTTCCTCCCAACCATGACCCCATCACCGTTCCTGGTTCAGATAATGATCCCCCGAGCTAGTTCTGACATCCAAACTGAGAGGTAGAGGCCCTAAATTTGTAACTGGTTCAGATCTGGGAACTTGATGTGTGAAGGGTTCACTTCTTGGAACAGAGAGTTCCTATTTGACATAAGGAAATTATAACTCCCCAAAAAAAGAAGGATCCCCAAACTTTGGGGTCTGTCGTCCTTAAGTAGGAAAATCTTGAATTTAGGACTGTTGGAATTTACTGGTTTCTTTAAATAAATTAATTTATAAAAGAGTATTTGTTTAATTTATCACTAGTTCTTTTGGAACTAGGACTTCTCAACTTTTTTTGACTAAAGTTTTTTTGATCTTTAAGACTTTATAATAATAATAATAATACAAAAATTACAATTCCATCTAAATATTTAATAAATAATATTTAGTAAGTGGCAACCCACTTATGCATACATATATATAATTAATAACAATATTACTATTGAAAGCCCCTAATAATAATATTTAGCTTTGTTTCCTTTAAGCCTTTGTTCACATGATACTTCTTTTAATTCTTTTTAAGGAAAGGGTCCACTTCTTTGGATGGTTTCGGTAAGCTAGTAAAGGCACCTCTAGTCTCTCCCTTTGCATGTAAGATTCCCTCATTTTAACATGGTAGTTCCCGCAGTATTTGATGATAATAAGATTTATTTAATCAAGTCGAATAGTTCTGATAAAACACATAAGTGCTATTCAGAGTCCTCCCGACTCAACACTTGAGATCTAGTAACCCCGAGTGCTCTTCAGAGCCTTTTTAACTCAACACTCTCACATGGGCGTTATGCTAGTGCAATTCCAGAGCCTCTGCTCAACACTAGAGCTAGAATGTCGTTGTGAGGCACATCTAGGATGTTTAAGTGGACTCGGATCCGGTAATCATTTTCTTTCAAGCTTGGAGTGCTCCAGGGCTTATGCCCAACACTCAACATACCTCGGGGCTTAGGCCCAGTACGTAACAAGAGTCCTCTAGATACATCGGGGCTTCGGCCCAGTATATAGGTCATTCGTGTGTTTCTGAGTCCACGCTCAACACACTACATAATCATCCATATGAATCATGCTCTGCACAGTATAATGTAACAAAAGAGGTAATCTCAGTATATCATTATTTGTAACCAATTCTCATAATATAGCATAAGTTTATTCATTCGGGCTTTCCTGCCGAGTATATATCTAACAATGAAACAATCAGGGTCCATGCCCAATATATCAACTCATGAAAGAATAAATCAAAACATGCTAATGTCATGCCAAAATAATAAATCACATATGCTGGGGCCGTGGCCCAATAGAACATCATAACATAGTTAGTCAAAAAGTTGGGATATTACACCCTGATGGATACATATTATTTGTTATGTATTGGGCATAAGCCCCGATGTACTTGATTGATGTTTATTATGTGATTGGGTACAAACATTAATATACTGAGATGATCTTTGTTATATACTATGTAGAGTTCTGATATGCATGACTGACTTTTATGATGTGTTGAGCATAGGCTCTGGAGCACATGGATGACCTATGTATTGGGCATAACCCCCGATGTACATAGATGACTTTTACTATGTGATGGGCATAATCCTTGATGTACATAGATGAATTTTATTATGTGTTGGGCATAAGCCTCGATGTTCATAGAGTGTTGGGCATAATCCCTGGACTAATCCAACATGATGTTGAGCATAAGATCTAGAGCATCGGATATTTGGCGATTGTATCCCTAGGTGTATGTTACAAATACATCATAGTACTAGTGTTGAGCGAGGAGCTCTCGAATTGCACTAGCGTAACACCTATGGAGGAGTGTTGAGCATAAGCTCTTAATAGCACCCGAGGTTACTTTACTTAAAAAGTGTTGAGTTGAAGAAGACTTTGAATAGCACCACCAGTTATCATACTTGTTTAATTTGACTAATTGAACCACTACTCATCTCTCATAAAGGGCTGAGCAAACTGCCACAAAATACGAGGTAATCCAACATGCAAAGGGAATATCTAGAGCTACCTAACCTAGTTGACCATCCAAACCTAGCAAAGACCTTGTCAAAAAAATGGACCTTATTTAATAAAGCATCAAAGATATAATGCTATATAACTACTTGAATAAATCAAAGTGATTACTTATAAAGAGCCTCACTTATGTACAAAGTGGTATGCATAAATATATGTATGTATATAAAAGATATTATTTATATATAGATATAAAAATATATGAGAACAAGAGTTGCGAGCAGCATAGTCCCCACCATTAGAAAATTAAAGAGACTACAAATAAAAATATCTGTTAGTCCACTAGAAACAATATCAGAGTTAGTACACTCTCGTCCTACAAATCGAGATGATCAAACACAATGTTAATATACTGTGAAAATATGCATGCTCATATATTAGTTAGTAGTGCAATTGAAACGATATTTATCAAATTCATAGTATGCAAAAAAAAATACTATCATGTTATTCTACTAGTAGAAAATATAATCAAGAAACAAAGCTTATTAAAATGTTTATTTTATTTATGCTATAATTAAATTGTTTTTTTATTATTTTCATTGAAATTTTGCAAACCATTTGTTGGATAAATGATATTTTGAATATTTTGAATTTATCCAATAACCCATAAAAATCTAAATTTTGTTAAGTATTTTAATTACCTGCAATTAGACTCTCAATATCAATGTGATATGTTTCCAACTAATTTGATTCATTATCTATTTTCCCTCTCATAGATTGGGATTGCCTTCATATTATTTTTGTACCCCACTTCACCATTAAATCAAAACTTTATACAAGATAATGTTTAAATAAAATTTAAATTCAAAAAATCTAACATGTTTATTAAATTATTATTATAAATTAGTCTATTTATTAAAATGTTTTTATAATATTATAACTTTTTATAAAATTATAATTTTATAGTTAAAAATGCTATTTAAATAAATATAACTCTAATTCAAATAAGATTAAGGTAAAATTTAGGATTTTATATTTATGTTTTTTTCTTAATTTTAATATAGCTTGATAGAACCTTCAGGGACTTTTTAAAAAGTATACATATTTTTACTTTATAAAATTTTATTAAACTACTTTAACATCATATTTCTACCCATTTCTAACCCAAAAAAATTCAAATTTCTACCAATTTCTCACCTGAAAATTTGTGAAATAATTTCTCACCAAATTGTTTTTCAAATTTCTACCAATTTTTCACCTGAAATTTTGTGAAATAATTTCTCAGCCAATTTTTTTTCAAATTTCTACCAATTTGTTTTTATTGTTACTCATTAGAATTTGTAATATTACTGAAACTAATGTAGCTAAGTTAAATTTGCGGGCTTTAAGAAATTTTCACCTAATTTTTAATTTGTTTTTATTGTTACTCATTAGAATTTGTAATATTACTGAAATTAAAGTACCTAAGTTGAATTTGTAGGTGTAGGCTTTAAGAATTTCTAACTGGTAATGTTGAAGGACCCAGACTAATATCACTGAGAACATAATGACCACATCTATTATTGGGAAACCAACAGCCATACAATACGCTTTTTTTACATTTATTTTATAATTAGATAATTGGGTGATCTCCCGAGGTTTCTTGTCAAAATAGGCTTTACATTGTTGTATCATAAGACATAAAATAAGATATCAAGAGATTAATTTAGCTGGTAATAGCAAGCTACAACTTTATTGCAGCCAACTCATTGAAAGTGACTGAATTTTTTATATGCCAAAGTTTACAGAGAGAATTACTGAAGCCTCTTAATTTTATGTTATCTTTATGACTTGTGAAGGGTTAAGAAATCAAATATAATCGAGAAATCACTTCACATAACATTATAATGTGTTTATTTATGCACGGCTAGAAAAATTCCTCCGCTCCAAAGCTTATAATCTGAGCGCACTGCTTCATTTCAAATGTATATTATTGCGAAATTATGCAGTCTCCAATTTTTAATTTTCTAAGATCAAGTGGTCCGACACCCTTCAATGGAGGTGAGAATGACATGGTTGTATTCCTACCTGCATGTATGAAGATGCAACGAATGAGATCGAATCCAAAAATTTGATGAAAATAATGTCTAAAATTGATTTTCATATGACATCACCTTTGAAGGATTTATGGCAGAGTATACCTTAGTATGGTGGTGGTCTTGGAGCCGAGCTCAGAAACCACAGTTACGATTTGCATTAACCTATGCGTGGACGTGGTAGTCGCCATGGAGCTGAGCTCCCAAACCAAAGTATCGAGGTTTTTCATCCTACAAAATCTACAACCATCGAAGTAAGTTAAACTACTATCCAAACCTTCTCACCAAGCTGTTCTAACTTCAACATTTTCCTATTCAACCTGTGAAAATCCAAACCCTCATTCAAATTGATTTTAACCGAACCTAAAACACAATTATAACCTAATCTTTAATGAATAACTTGCAGGTCACCAATACTACCAGCAATGCTCTTAAGCCTCTATTACAATCAGAGCAATGTATTGTCAAATTTCATAATTAACTAGAATCCATGCAGGAGCTCCAAAATCATTAGAGACTTTTGCCTGACTTTAATAATATTATCTTGTATTATTGTCTACCACTCGCAAGTTGCATGTGATACATCATGATATGCTTTCTACATAGACTCGAGTGCCTCAAAACACTACTTCCAAAAGGGAGTGGTTCACTGAAATTTGAAGCCTTGGAAGAAGACCAAAAAGTGACACTCGGAAAAATAAATGAGTCCATGAAGAAAATGGGAAAAAATAATTCACGTATATATGGTAGATGGAAAGGTAAAGAGTATACACAATGCTCTCTAAGTTTATGTTCTTATGATAAGTCTGCACTATGTTAGTACAATTACAGATCAAAATCTCAAACTTGAATTTGAGTACCTTGTGGAAGACAAATTCGTCACTCGACAATCTTAATGCGTACAATGAAAATACAAACTTTCTTTACCAATAGTGACTATAGAATATTAAACAAAGCGATGTATAAATGGAATAAATGTTTGGATAGTCATGTAGAAGAAAATAGATGCATTTCCACAATGTCTCTGTCAATTTCTCCGTCAGCAAACATGATACAAGATTCACATCTACTAGTGAAGCGCCCAGCTGGTAGACAGTCTCCAATAAACGCCCAGAACTAACGAAAATTGTTTGCTGCCTGATAGAGATGCTGTGAAGTGCGCCCAACAGATGTAACTCTATGCCTTTGGCCTTGGAAGTAGTGTGGGAACTCTAGGAACATACCCATCTCCCTGAACATAGATGCATTTCCACAATGTCTCCGTCACCAAACATGATACAAGATTCACATCTACTAGTGAAGCGCCCAGCTCGTAGACAGCCCCCAATAAACGCCTAGAACTAAGGAAAAATGTTTGCTGCCTGATCTAGATGTTGTGAAATGTGCCCAGCAGATGTAACTCTATGCCTTTTTTGCTTGGAAGTAGTGTGGGAACTCTAGGAACATACCCAGCTCCCTTGTGAATGTGCTAAAACTCTGGAACACAATCCAACAAAGCCAAAAAACAACCTAACAACTTCAATTGAAATGTTGTCATACAAATGAAAAATATTTCAGATAAGCATGTAGGAAGAACTGAAAAGAAGAGCGTGTACCTTGAAATATCTTGAGGAAAAGTTCAAAACATGCGGTGAAGCCACATGTTTATCTATCCTGGCTGAAAGATGTCTTAATACAAGCACCAAGCCATAGATTCCTATGCTTCTTCGTCTTTTTGGCAAGCAATTTCTGGTTATGGCGGTCTAAAATGTCCTTTACTGCTCTGTTTAAGTTTCTAGCGACCTGCTCCACGATTTCCTCAAAATTTCTGGCTTAGTTTCTGAAAGGATTTTTTTCAGCTTATCTTTAAAGCTTTCTTCGAGTTGCTTCACCGAGCCTCACGATTTCCATGCTCGAAGTAGCCTTCGGAGGCCACCTAGGTTTGATAAAGCCTTCCAAAGTCTCTCTGTTCCTACAGGTGGACGACATGCATTCAATTGTGGATTATTAAGTAGCAGAAATAGCGGTGATTACTTGCCCTACAAGGTAAATTGGAGAGTGAACTTGTATGGTGGTACATAATATTTTATTTTTTGATTTATTTTAATGCTGGACAATGATAAAAAATAATCAATTCAAGGTGATTGTCCAATTATAAAATATTAATTTTTTTTTCTAACTAATTTAAAATACAAATTTTATATTAACATTAATCTAACTTTATTATAAAAAATATATTGATTGCAACTAGTAGAAATAGTCTCCTGCCTATGGCAGGGACTAATAATAAAGGACTCATAGTTATATAAAGTAAAATAAATATATCCACTTAAATACATATAACTATTCTCATTTATATAAATTAAATAAATAAAATATAAAGTTCCATTAATAAATCCAAAAATGAACAAATTAAAAGTCTTAGATAAACTAAAGTTTATAATTAAATAAACTTTTTAATTATTTGTTATAATTCAAATTAAAAATCAAACTAAAGTTAATATTAAAAATATTATTATTAACTCAACATCCCATTCCAAAGATTTTCTATAAATACAAGAATAGTTCCCAAAGACACTGATCTATCTTAGTATCATTCTTTATGGTATCAAGAGATAAATTGTCCCATAAATCTGGAAGAGAAATATTCCAGGATTGAATTGCAATTGGCTGTCTACCTTGAATTGCAATTGGCTGTCTACCTTAGGTTCTCTAGGTTTCTCTTGCATGTTAGAGCCAACTCTGGGGGATCCAGTTTAGAAAGAGGAACAATTCCGGGTCATGGTTGGGAGGAACATGGCAGTTCCAAAGTTATTTGGTCATCATCCTACAGTTTAGCCAAAGATTAATTGTTTCCATTACCTAGTGTCTGAAGTATGTAGGCTATAGAAAGGAGATTCAAAACTTATTACAGGCTTAAAAATTAGGATTTAATTCTAATGGTACTGCAAATTTCTTTTGCATAGAATGGTGGTTATATTTATGCATTAGGAGTAAGGGATAAATCATTGGCTCCGGAGGTCAAACATTATTATCTTTAAATATTTAAAATGTAATCTATGCATAAGTGTTATTTAAGACATCAAACTCTCTTTCTCTAATTTAGGCTTACAATCTAGCAAAGCTTGTGCTAAATCTCAAACTGCTCAAACGACTATAATTAAATAGTAAACCAAGAATTGAGTACTGACAGAGATCTCATAGAGTTTGGAAAACTTAAATAAAATTCACATTAATATCAATGTAACACAACTAGGAATCTCTAAATACAGTCAAAAACCTGTTAACCTCGGGAGACACTTTAAACCCTATTTAATGTCAGGTTCAGAAATTGAATCCTGTAAACAACAACCCAATCAACGTTGGAAGGTTCAACCATGCTACAACATGGGTTAATATATCCCAAATCATTTTACAACTCTAAAAATTATACAAAGAACAAGGAATGCGCAAACAGGTTTAGGGTTTTTCCCATAGTATTAAATAAAAACATTTGTTCCAATTAAAATGATCTCTATCTACGTTTTCACCATCATCTATCCACAGATGCATTGCTCTCCACAAAAAAAAAAAACATAAAACATAAATAACAAAATATATTACAAATAGAGGCTTTGCGCCGAGACCCAAAACGATATAAATTACTGTACAAATCCAAGAGCAAGAAAAGACTCTCTTGAGTCATTGCTAAACGAAGGGATTCTCCCAAACTCCAACTAAGGAAATGTGTGTCACCACATAAATCTACAAACAAGCAAGGAGTAAACTTAGACTTCCCAAAGTCGTTTTTAAACATTTAGGTCCTTGCCGAAGACTTAGAATTATAAAGAGTAAAGCGCTTAAATCACTAATTCAGAACAACTTAAATTAAAATTAATATATCCCCACAGCCTTTAGCTACAAGGATTATTTTTCCATTTACCCAGCATAAAATTTAAGCATCATTACTAAATAGAGGGCATACTAACATTTCTAGATTTAATATTAAAAATTACACAGAGTAAAAAACACACTTTATAGAAGCTTGAAAACATTTACAAACATCGCCACCCATTCATGAGTTCATTTCCAGTACCAAACAGAGGCCAAAGTAATGATTTCATATTATTTGTAAATGTAAATTACAACCTCATAAGTCATAGTCAAGAAATATACATAAACTAGGAGCCAAACTGGACATTCAATGTTCCAAAACGCCTACACATGCTTCCTACTTAAATCGAAACTATAGCTTATACTGAGCCAAGTTTCCCATACATGAATCTGTCCACGACTAACAAGAAGAAAACTGAATATTACAAATAGAGTTCCAAAAACCCGATTGGGAAACCGCTCTCAAAACCCATAGTGGGAAAACCCGTCAGACAAGCAAACATAACTAAGATAGAATCGCATGAAGGTAGGAAGGGTCACGATGGAACTGGATTACTAGGGATATTCGTATCCGTAAACCCCTCTTCTTAAAACACTCCACCCACACTGAATCGATATCTCTAGTGCTGAAACCTTGTCAAAGAACAAGTTGAATTTTAGCCATGATTTCTTAGCAAATCGAATGGGTTCTATTGAAATATTAACAAAGAGTTAAGGGACAGAGCTTACCTTATTCACTTGACCATACACTATCCTATCATGAGATGCGTATAGGCCATAGCCTAATGCAATCCCTATGGCCACATAAACCAGCGAAGGCCCTCCCTCCATAAACCAGCAAGGGAAACACTACAAAAATCAACACCAAACTAAGTCGCTTAGCGTTTCTCCATACCCCTTCTTGGAAAAACGAGACCAATGCCTAGTGCATAGGTCACATTAATGTCATCTACCTTCACTACAAACCAAATACTTACCCACTCTCTATAGTGGAGGAGTGACAAATCTACAAGTTCAAATTCGATTACCTTAGCATAGCAATCTTCAGATTTTAACCTTTTATAAAATCTCTTTTATAATGTTGCAACAATTTAAAATGTTAGCTTAGGGTCTTTCTCTTAAAACATATGCAAAACAAGGATAGGTTATGATTTAGCATTTAAGCTAAGTAATCTTGGACCATTTCCACCTTTCTGCCTCCTTTAGAGTTCTTAAAATGTACTAGATACATCTAAGGAAAAGTCCATACTTTAAAATACACCAACAGTGTTTAACAACCAAGCATACAACCAAACACAAACAATTGCGTAATATATATATATATATATATATATATATATATATATAAATTGGTTCATCATGGAGCATTAAGATCATAACCACACAACACTTCCGAAGACTTTAATAAAACCATTTGCATTAATTAATCAAGCAAAATATCATAAACAAGATTATAACTTTTCCTACAATTATAAGTGATGGGTATTACAATTCTTTTCAAGTACTAAAGTTAATTTAATAAATATTTGATCCGAATAACGACATTAGCCCATATATAAATTTTTTTTAAAATTTTACAATTTTTATAGACATTACAAGTGGTATCAGAGCCCAATTACAACACTAAGAGACCTTTTGGGATCACTACAAAACATCTGCTGTAGAACAATACTTGAAAAATATAATTATGATCTTTTTACAAAACTAACGGAATTTTACTTTTTCTGATTCACTAAACTTTTCAGGTACAAAATACAATCTGAATTATGAATGTAGAAGAGAACAACAGTAAACATGGGAACCTGAATTCCCCACCCTGAGAAGAATAACTCGTGGTGGAATTGAATTCAGACTTAATGAAGTCAATATAGAGTTTACAAGCATAATTACAGAGTTTTAGAGATGAAAACATGAATGGAGGATGAGAACATCAAGCAATCAATGAAATTCTACTTCAGAGCTTGACAGGGGTAAACCCCCATAGTGTAATACCCCCAATTCGACCCTTAGGATATATTAGCCTTAATGTAAATAATGTGTACATGTAATGTATGTTTCCCTAGCGTGGGGCTCAAGGCCAATGCCCCGCTAGTGAAAGCCCGAATTTTATTTAAAGGGAAAGTATTTGATATTTTGATACCATGTGCTCTTAAGCCATGGAAATTGTAATAGGATGTAAATAAACATCATGCAATATAAAATTCCAAGACTCGCTATGGAGGCAACGAATGAGAAGGGGCCACGTGTATCCACTAGGGAGTGGTGAGGGGGCTATGGGAGTAAACCATAGGTTGCCATATGTCTTTATGAGAACCCATTTGACCTTTCTAGATGACATTTATTCCTGTTGTAAGAGAATGGTTGAAGAATTAAGTCAATGACTTTGATGGAGTATGGGCAGCCCTGAAATTCGTATGGGTAGGTATGGGCTCTTTTGACTTGTCCCACAAGTCACTCTACATCTTGGGGGTTGCTCCATCCTTATCCCCATTCCACTGTGGAAGCATGGGACATCTTTCTCCATCCAAAAACGAGCTCCCAGTAGGGAGAAAACCAGAAATCGCGACAGTGAGAGAACCCACGTTTTGGGAAGCCAAAAACGTCCCGATTTGGTATTGGACAGTGAAATCCAATGGGGGATCCATTGGTAGAAACCTTGGGGCGAATTTGGGAGCAATAGCTACCCCAAAATCCATCCAGTTTTAATGGCCCAGAAAATCAGTGACGGATTTGGGTGGTTTGTGACAGATTTGTGAGAAATCCGATTGTGGATGTATGAATAGAGGATGGGATTGCTGAGTCTAGCTTGAAGGGTATGTTGCTCTGGGATTGAACTCAGTGGACTAGCATCCTCCTCCATCTCCTATTGCATGCTTGAGAAACCCAACCGTGTGTTGGCTTAGCATGGTTGTTTGAGTGAAACCCTGACTGTGAGTGAGCCATCTAGTTCCTCCTTAGTGGATACACAGCCCACCTCGGGGGCGATCTCTCAGCTGAAAGAATACAGGCTGGACAGAGATCTATGGTTGGGTGGAACGTTGCTCTCACGTAGCCAGTCGTTGGATATTGCGTTGCAAGATAAGTGCTCTCCGTGACTTTAATTTGTATATATATATATCGGTTCTGTAATGTGTTATTTGAATGATTATTCTTCATGTTAATGAAATTGAAATGAAGTATGTGCATAGCATATGAATAAGATTGAACCCTGCATATGGAATCATATTCAGTTTGTTCTCATGTGTGTTATTACGTTTAATTTCCGCTGGGTTTTATTGAAGTCGAATCTGCATACATAAGTTTTAAAATGTTAGGAATTTATGTGCAAAAATTTTGGGGCTAAGTTTACCAAAAGCCCGGTATGTTGTTAATGTTTCCTTCGGTGTTACTCTAAGGAGAAGGGGACACTACACATAGAAAGTCCACCTACTCACCAAATAGATCCAAAGACTACTGTCATACAAAAAGGTCCAACAGTCCTAAAAATGAGAGACATGAAGAACACACACCTAATTTCTTGGAAGAGGACTATAAAAGCTCTTCGAGTGATGATGGTTTACCCACCCCTTGCAAGAAAAGGCAGCAAAATGATGACAATTTGGAGGGAGAGTTCTAGAAAATTTAAGCCCCAACATATGAAGGAGAAATGAATACTCGGGAGAAAGCTAAAGAGTGGATGTTAGGAATGAATAAGTATTTCCGAGTGCACAATTATTCCAGTGAAATGAAAGAATGGCTGGCCATTTACAACTTAAACGAAAAGGAAACCAGGTGGTAGAGATGTTGAATATTGTAACTTCAAAGAATATTATATTTGTACTTTATTATTCCGGAGATGTTTCATCCCTCCGAGGTAACCCTATCATGTATTTGGAGATGTTTATTCCTCCAGGGGTTTGTATTAACTAGGGTTATTAGACCCACCTTGTGTGGGTCGGCCCTGCAGTTATATTTTAGGGGTTATTAGACTTCTCCAGGTGAGGTCGGCCCCATTAAGTCTTTTAGTCAGTTGGGAGTCAAGTATAAATAGAGGAGGTGAACTCCTCATTAGATCATTCACTCACTTGTGGAAGAGTGCGCACTAGTTGAGGAGATCTGCTAAGGAGTCAAGGAGAAGGAGCACATCTTGTATTTTGGTTGATCATCTTATTGAGGAAAGCTTTGCTGGGTTTTCTACCCCATGAGGGTTTCCCAGGGTATATTGTGTGTCTATCTTGTGATTGTGTTTCTTTCAGAGATCTTGTTTGTCTATTTGGTTTAAACTTAACATGGTATCAGAGCTAGACTGAATAGGACATCTTTCACAAGGTAAGAATACCTCTTTCTCTCTCTTTGATGAAGTTAGGGTTTTCAGCCCAAAGTTGGTATTATTGATTTTTGGTTGCATGGCTGGATAGCTCTCTTCAATACCTTTCTTTTGAGCTATAGATCGAACTTTTTGGTTGGGTAGAACTTCAGGAAATCCAAACCCTAATTCTACCAAAAGTGCGATACGTCACATTTTGGTTTCAGAAAAAAAAAAGTTGTAATTTTTTATTTCTGATTACATGGCTGGATAGCCCTTCTCACGAGCATTCTTTTGAGCTATAGATCGAACTTTTTGGTTGGGTAGAACTCCGGGAAAGTCAAACCCTAATTCTACCAAAAGTGCGATAAAATTCTGTTCCAGTTTCCGGAAAAGTGAAAAGTAACTTCCCAGGTAAGTCTGCTCTGTCTCTTGGAATCCCCCAAGAGAAGATGGCTCCAAATACTAAGCTTGAAGACAAGCTAGAAGGCATAGAGAATTTCCGGGCATGGAAATACAGAATTGGTCTCATTCTTGAGGAGAATGATCTTGCTCATTATATCAAGGAGGAAGTTGCAAAACCAGAAGAAGATGAAGCCAAAGAAAAACACAGGAAGGATCTTATTAGGGCAAAGAGAATCATAGCTGATTCCATTAAAGATCACTTGATTCCCCAAGTGTCTTCCAAAAAGACTCCAAAGGAAATGTATGATGCCCTAGGAAGAATGTATGAAGGAAAGAACATCAAGAGAAAGATGAATCTAAGGACTCAATTGAAAAGTACCAAGATGCACAAAGGAGAATCCATTCAAGACTACTTCTCAAGAGTCTCTCTAATCAAAGAACAACTAGATGCCATTGGTGATACTCTTGATGAAGATGAACTTGTGATGACAGCTCTAAATGGTCTCACTAGACCTTGGGAGTCATTCATTCAAACTATGTGTGCCAGAAAAGAAAGTATGAAGTTTGATGTAGTATGGGAAGATTGTGTTCAAGAGGAGGCTAGGGTTGCCAACAGAGAAGCACTTCTCAAAGAGGATGACCAAGCTTTGGCCACCCACACCAAAAGAGGAAAGAGAGGCTACTTCAAG
This sequence comes from Larix kaempferi, assembly GCA_027924585.1. Taxonomy (NCBI): domain Eukaryota; kingdom Viridiplantae; phylum Streptophyta; class Pinopsida; order Pinales; family Pinaceae; genus Larix; species Larix kaempferi. Next base: position 6,950,264 of record BSBM01000403.1, read on the forward strand.
AAGGTAAACCACAAAAGGCCTCAACCCTCTCATAGATTCAAAAGGAAAGGGGGAGACATCTCCACAGTCCAATGCTTCAATTGTCTCAAGCTAGGACACTATGCCAGAGACTGTACCCTACCAGAGAAGAAGAAGAAAAGGTTTGTTCACAAAAGACATCATGCTCATATGGCAGAAGATGACAGTGGAGAAGAAGAAGAAGAAGAAGAAGAAGAAGAAGTGGAGGAAAGGCCTCAAAAGAAAAGATCTAAAGTAAAGAAAGAAGAACCAGAAGAATATGTACTATTTTCTGCTCTCTCTGGATCTGTGTCTCCTGGTGAAGGCACTTGGCTCATTGACAGTGGTGCTTCAAAGCACATGACAGGTCATAAGGAAACTCTCTCCAAGATTGAAGAGAAGTCTTCACCCCAGAAGGTATCACTAGGAGATGATTATCAATATCTCATCAAGGGAATTGGTGAAGCAAGCTACAAGCTTGACTCAGGAACACCTTTAAAGATGAAAGAAATATTATATGTTCCAGGGTTAAAGAAGAATCTACTCTCTATCTCAGCTCTAGACAAGAAAGGATTTAGAGTAGCCTTCATAGATGGTCAAGTACTCATGTGGACCAAAGGAAAATCAATCAAAGATGCAATTGTCATTGGTGAAGAAGAAGGAAGACTTTATAAACTCAAGGGTCATCCAGAATCTGCCCTTGCTCATGAAGTTTCTAGTCCCAGTGAGCTATGGCACAGAAGACTAGCTCACATTAACTATAAAGCTTTACCATATGTGAGTAAGATGGTTATAGGTTTGCCAAACTTGAAGGTTGATCATGATGGCTCATGTAAAGGATGTAAGAAAGGGAAGAATATCAAGAATCCCTTTTCGAAAATTGAAACAAAGACTAAGAGTTCTCTAGAACTAATACACTCAGATGTATGTGGACCCATGCCTACCACATCTCTAAGTGGGTTTGAATACTATCTCTCCTTCATTGATGACTATTCAAGAAAAACTTGGATATACTTCCTAAAGGGTAAGAATGAAGTCTTTGGAAAATTCAAAGAGTTCAAGGCTCTAATAGAAAACCTCTCAGACAAGAAAATCAAGATTCTCAGAACAGATAATGGTGGAGAATATACTTCAAAGGAATTTGAAGAGTTCTGTAAAGAAGCTGGAATCAAAAGGGAACTAACCACTCCTTACAATCCCCAACAAAATGGGGTAGCTGAGAGGAAAAATAGAACCATCATGGAAGCTGTAAAGACTATGATACATGATCAAGACCTTCCCATGTATTTATGGGCTGAAGCAGCCAAGACAGCAGTATATGTTCAAAATAGACTATCTCATAGTGCTCTTGACTTCAAAACTCCAGAAGAAGTCTTTACAGGAAAGAAGCCTGAGGTAAGTCATCTCAAAATATTTGGGTGTCCTGTGTACATCCACATTCCAAAAGAAAAGAGATCCAAATTGGATCCCTCAGGTAAGAAGGGAATGTTTGTTGGTTATTGTGAAACTTCCAAAGCCTTCAGAATCTACATACCAGGTTTCCATCATATAGAAATAAGTAGAGATGTTACCTTCGATGAGGAAGCAGCCCTCAAGAAATCTAGAAAGTGTCAACTTGAAGAAGTTTATGAAGAGGATACATCTCCCAGAATCTCAGAGAATGCTCACATCCCTGAAGAGGACATACCAGAGGATCATGACATGCTGGAACCACAAGAACCTCCTGTTGCAGAATTGTCTAGGAAAAGAAGACCAGCATGGGCTAGAGATATTATCCAAGGAGCAGAAAGATATGGTGCTCCTGAAGGCTCCACTAGAGAAAGGAAGAAACCAAAGCTAGTATCCAACTATATGGCCCTGATGTGTAATCTTGTGGATCAACTACCTACCAGCTATGAAGAGGCAGCTCAAAAGAAAGAATGGGTAGAAGCAATGACTGAAGAATATCAGTCAATAATGAAAAATGATGTTTGGGATATAGTTCCCAAACCAAAAGACAAAAGTGTGGTTTCTTCCAAATGGATCTTTAAAATAAAACATGCTGCGGATGGAAGTATTGAAAAATACAAAGCAAGATTTGTAGCCAGAGGTTTCTCTCAGAAGGAGGGAATTGACTATGAAGAAACATTTGCACCAGTTGCTAGGTATACTTCAATTAGAACTATCATGGCTCTTGCATCCATGATGAAGTGGAGACTACACCAAATGGATGTTAAGACAGCTTTTCTGAATGGTGTAATTGAAGAAGAAGTATACATAGAGCAACCACAAGGGTTTGAGGTAAATGATGGAAGGACTCATGTATGCAAACTGAAAAAGGCATTATATGGGTTGAAACAAGCTCCCAGAGCTTGGTACGGAAGGATTGACAGTTTCTTAACTAGCATGGGCTTTACCAAAAGTAAAGCTGACCCAAACCTTTATCTCAAAGTGATAGATGATGAAACTGTTATACTTTTATTATATGTAGATGATCTATTTCTAACTGGAAATGAGAAACAAATCATTGAAAGCAAGAAGAAGCTTTCTTCAGAATTCGAGATGAAAGATCTCGGATTGATGCACTACTTCTTAGGCTTAGAAGTGTGGCAAGAACCAAGAGGAATCTTTCTGAATCAAGGTAAGTATACTGTGGAAATTCTGAAAAGGTTTGATATGTTGGAGTGTAAACCCATGGCCACTCCCATGGACTCCAACTTAAAGATTTTGGTTAATGACTCATCAGAATTAGTGGACCTAACTTTATATAGACAGATCATTGGGTCACTAATGTACTTAACAAATACTAGGCCAGATATATGCTTTGCTATAAATACGCTAAGTCAGTATCTAGTAGAACCCAGAAAGGTTCATCTAATAGCTGCAAAGCATGTAATGAGGTACTTAAAAGGTACATTAGATTTTGGTCTACTCTATGATGGAAGTCATGAACTCAAGTTGCATGGCTACTCAGACTCTGATTGGGCAGGCAGTGTCTCAGACAGAAAAAGTACCTCAGGTGGATGTTATAGCCTTGGATCTGCCATGATCTCTTGGTTCAGCAAGAAACAATCCAGTGTGGCCCTCAGTTCTGCTGAGGCAAAATACATAGCTGCTTGCTCCGCCAGCTGTGAAGCATTATGGCTTCGGAAACTGTTATTTGGAGTGTTTGACTTAGAAATGGATCCCACTATGATTATGTGTGATAATCAAAGCTGCATCAAGATGACAGAAAATCATGTGTTCCATGATAAGTCAAAACACATAGAGATCCGATACTTCTATATTCGAGATATGGTGCAGAAAGGAGCTATCAAGCTTGAGTACGTGAGCACTGAAGATCAAATTGCTGATATCCTGACCAAACCACTGTCTCGTGTGAAATTTGAATACTTTCGAGACAAGCTTGGTGTAGTTCAAAAGGACTCTCCTAGAAAGGGGGAGTAGCATGATTCCTGATGGCAAGCAAGTCTCATCAATAATGAGACTTCACCTAGTCACTTAGAAATAGTTAGATTTAGGACTTTTTATTTCTATTTAGTTTTACTTATACATGCTTTTGATGTTAGACGTATACATGATTTTGATGATAGATGTATTAGTGAGAATACATGCTAGATGTATACATGCTTTTGATGTTAGACGTATACATGATTTTGATGATAGATGTATTAGTGAGAATACATGCTAGATGTATACATGCTTTTGATGTTAGATGTATACATGATTTGTTGATAGATGTATTAGTGAGAATACATGCTAGATGTATACATGCTTTTGATGTTAGACGTATACATGATTTTGATGATAGATGTATTAGTGAGAATACATGCTAGATGTATACATGCTTTTGATGTTAGATGTATACATGATTTGTTGATAGATGTATTAGTGAGAATACATGCTTTTGATGACAGATGTATACATGCTTTTAGATGTATTAGTAAGAATACATGCTTTTGATGTATGATGTATACATGCTGTTGATGCTAGATATTGATTATGTACTGTATGGATGAGGATACTTGTACTTGTATTGATGAGAATACAGATTGAGGGGATTGGATCATCCCTGGAATTTCAGTCCTAAAGAGAACCGTAGACGTGAGGTCTCCGAGAATGAAGTCCTTAGTGGACAGTTGAGGGGATTGGATCATCCCTGGACTTTCAGTCCTAAAGAGAGCCGTAGACATGAGGTCTCCGAGAATGAAGTCCTTAGTGGACAGTTGAGGGGATTGGATCATCCCTGGACTTTCAGTCCTAAAGAGAGTCGTAGACATGAGGTCTCCGAGAATGAAGTCCTTAGTGGACAGTTGAGGGGATTGGATCATCCCTGGACTTTCAGTCCTAAAGAGAGCCGTAGACATGAGGTCTCCGAGAATGAAGTCCTTAGTGGACAGTTGAGGGGATTGGATCATCCCTGGACTTTCAGTCCTAAAGAGAGCCGAAGATGTGAGGTCTTCGATAATGAAGTCCTGAATGAACAGGCAGGGGATTGTATCGTCCCCGGACTGAGGTCCCAGAATAGAACCGTAGATTGGGTCTCCGATAATAAAGTTCTGAATGAACAGGCAGGGGATTGCATCATCCCCGGACTGAGGTCCCAGAATAGAACCGTAGACTGGGTCTCCGATAATGAAGTCCTGAATGAACAGGAAGGGGATTGCATCGTCCCCGGACTGAGGTCCCAGAATAGAACCGTAGACTGGGTCTCCGATAATGAAGTCCTGAATGAATAGGCAGGGGATTGCATCGTCCCCGGACTGAGGTCCCAGAATAGAACCGTAGACAGGGTCTCCGCTAATGAAGTCCTGAATGAACAGGCAGGGGATTGCATCGTCCCCGGATTGAGGTCCCAGAATAGAACCGTAGACTGGGTCTCCGATAATGAAGTCCTGAATGAACAGGCAGGGGATTGCATCGTCCCCGGAGTGAGGTCCCAGAATAGAACCGTAGACTGGGTCTCCGATAATGAAGTCCTTAATGAACAGGCAGGGGATTGCATCGTCCCCGGACACAGGTCCCAGAATTGATCCGTAGACTGAAGTCTCTGAGAACTGAAGATTGGATTGTATCATCCATGGACCTATGTCCTAAAAGGAGCAGAATTGATCATCCTAGGAATATGATCGTGTGATGACGATGCTGATAATCGTGTGATAACGATGCTGATGATCGTATGATGACGATGCTGATGATCGTGTGATGACGATGCTGATGATCGTATGATGACGATGCTGATGATCGTGTGATGACGATGCTGATGATCGTGTGATGACGATGCTGATGACGATGCTGATGATCGTGTGATGACGATGCTGATGATCGTGTGATGACGATGCTGATGACGATGCTGATGATCGTGTGATGACGATGCTGATGATCGTGTGATGACGATGCTGATGATCGTGTGATGACGATGCTGATGACGATGCTGATGATCGTGAGATGACGATGCTGATGATCGTGTGATGACGATGCTGATGACGATGCTGATGATCGTGTGATAAACGATGCTGATGACGATGCCGATGATTATAGTGACATCGACACTATTGACATTGATGTTCCAGTAACTGGTTGAGTTACTGATGAAGTTGATTTGAAGAAAGCTTCCAATGATTTATAGATGTATCATATATGATGACTCCTTGCTCTTGCAGATGTTGTTATAATATCCTTCTCGTTAAGGGGGAGTGTTGAATATTGTAACTTCAAAGAATATTATATTTGTACTTTATTATTCCGGAGATGTTTCATCCCTCCGAGGTAACCCTATCATGTATCTGGAGATGTTTATTCCTCCAGGGGTTTGTATTAACTAGGGTTATTAGACCCACCTTGTGTGGGTCGGCCCTGCAGTTATATTTTAGGGGTTATTAGACTTCTCCAGGTGAGGTCGGCCCCATTAAGTCTTTTAGTCAGTTGGGAGTCAAGTATAAATAGAGGAGGTGAACTCCTCATTAGATCATTCACTCACTTGTGGAAGAGTGCGCACTAGTTGAGGAGATCTGCTAAGGAGTCAAGGAGAAGGAGCACATCTTGTATTTTGGTTGATCATCTTATTGAGGAAAGCTTTGCTGGGTTTTCTACCCCATGAGGGTTTCCCAGGGTATATTGTGTGTCTATCTTGTGATTGTGTTTCTTTCAGAGATCTTGTTTCTCTATTTGGTTTAAACTTAACAAGAGAGACCTAAATCATACCAACAGGCATGAAGTAAAAGATATTAGATGGAGCACTTTCAACAAGTTGTTCCAAGACAAGTACATGTCAAAACGATTCTTTGACAAAAAGATCAAAGAAATTCATGAACTAAGAATGGGCTCACTAACTATGGAAGCCTTCATCAATAGATTTTTGGATCTTTTACATTATGTACCATACATAGAAGATGATAAGGTCAATATACAACAACTCTTGTGATGTCTTCCTCCCAATTTTCGAGAGAAAATTGAGTTTGACATTTCTAAGACTCTAGACGTAACATTACAGAAAGCTAGACTCTGCTATGGACATGGACAACCAAGAAATGATAACATAAACAGAAGTCGATACCGGTTCAGGTCCTTTTTTGACAACCGTAGAACAGGGCTTAGGCCACTACCATACTGGAAACAAAATAATAGTTTCCTGCCGAACAGGAACTTTAACTGAACTTGTGCATGAACAAATGTGCCCACACCACATACAAACCTACCAGTTTTTAGCAAAGGAGAAAAAGCTACCCCAGCACCCCTTAGTTGCTAGAAATGCCAAGGACCCCACTATTTCAGAGATTCTCCCAATGAGACTGACAAGGTTTTACACAACATACGGGAAAACCAGATAGTAGGGGACATGGCTGGGACACCAAGTATCTATGCAATACTCGACGACCGAAAAGCTTACCATTAGGCTACTATGGTTAAGATAGAAGGTAAAGATTCAAACACAACTATTTCAATTTTGATAGACCCGAGTGCTTGCCGAAGCTATGTTTCTCCAAAAATAGTCGACACTGGTAAACTAAACCGAGAGTAACAGGAGAAACCGTGGTTGGTACAACTAGCCACTGGCACCAAAAGGAAGGTCTCAGAACTACTAAGAGAATGTGAGATAGATATGAACAGATTTCTGACTAAGGTAGATTTAAATATCTTACCTTTAGGCTGATATGATGTACTCATAGGCATGGATTTCCTAGAGCAACACCATGGCATGCTTGATTGTTTGAACAAATCATGGCATGCACCGGAAGTTCATTTAGAACTTCTCATGGATTTATTTCTAGATGACTTCTTTACAGAAAAAGGAAAACAAATCTTTTTGGGAGAACAAGTGCGAAGAAAGATTCCAGAAACTAAAACAACTTCTGACTAGCACACCTATACTACAGATTGTTGATCCCGATGGGGACTTAATTTTTTGCACAAATGCAAGCAAAGAGGGACTCAGTGGAGTCCTCATGTAGAATTAATTCTCCATCTGCTACAAGTCTAGAAAGTTAAAAGAGAATGAACAAAACTACCCCACGCATGATCTGGAACTAGCTGCGATCATCCACACTTTAAAGATGTGGAGACACTACCTTATGGGGAAGATGTTCTTATTCAATACGGACAATATGAATTTGAAGTACTTATTTGACCAACCTGACCTAAATGCTAGGCAATCTAGATGGTTAGCTTTCCTTAGCGAGTACCACTTTGAATTAAGACAGATAAAAGGAAAGGAGAACAAGATCATCGATGCTTTAAGTCGACGAGATCATATGATTTATTAGGTAATAGAGAGTCAAACTGATTCAAACTTACGCAATAGGATTAAAGCGACAAATAGGAATGACCAATTCTATGTCGAAATCCTTAAAAATATTCAAGAGGATAGGTTATTCCAACAACAAAAAGAGTATAGGATCAACGAGTCAGGATTGTTATGGTCGAAGCATAGACTCTATGTTCCGGACAACAGAGACATTATACCTAACATTTTAACAGAGTTTCATCAGAAACCCTGCTCAAGACATCCAGGATATGAGAAGATGATATCGACGGTAAAGAAGCACTTTTTTTGGCCTAAGCGGAAATTCGACATAGCATTATTCATCTCCAAATGCCAGGAGTGCCAAATGGTCAAGGAGGAACACCAACACCCTTCATGGTTACTACAACCACTACCCCTTCCAGAGTGGAAATGGGAGGTCATCAGTATGGACTTCATTACTGAATTACCAAAGATAAAGAAACATAATGATTCCATATTTGTAGTGGTCGACAAGTTATCCAAAGCACCGCACTTCATACCTGTAAAATCAACGTACAAAGTTGTCCACATTTCAGACATCTTCCTAAAATAAATCTTCCAATTGCATGGGATACCCAAGGAAATCATCTCGGATAGAGACATGAAGTTCACCAGTAACTTCTGGAGATCCTTGTTCTCTGGTTTGGAGATAGTTAATTTTCAGTACTACTTACCACCCGCATACTAACGGATAGAGAAAACGAGTAAACCATATCCTAGAAAATATACTTCGAATGTATGTTATGAACAACCCCACGAAATCGAAGGATTATTTACACCTCACAGAATTTGCATACAACAATGGGTACCATACCTCTGCTAAGATGAGTCCCTTCGAGGTACTCTATGGTAGAAAGTGTAATATACTGGTGACATGGGATAGCCTAGTAGACAAACTCATGCTGGGTCCATATTTACTAAAAGGCTTGGAACAACTAGTCTCCAAAGTAAAACAAAAATTAAAAGAGGAACGAGACTTCCAAAAGAGTTATGCGGATAAGAAAAGAACATATAAAGATTACCAAGTCGACGAACATGTCTTCTTGAAAGTGAAGGAAAAGAGGATCTCTTTGAGCTTGGGGCGTTGTTTAAAGTTGGCCCCTAGATTTTGTGGACCCTTTGAAATACTGGCCAAGAAGGGGTCAGTAGCATACGAATTAGACTTACCAGCTCATGTAAAATTTCATAATGTTTTTCATACATCTCTACTAAATAAATATGTCTATGATACTAAGCATGTGATTGATTGGTCCTTATTACAGGGAGAACCCGAGGGGGAATTTATGCTAGAGCCCCTCCACATACTAGACAAGAGGGAGGTACAACTTAGGAGACAAACTATCGTCCAACTAAAAGTTCGGTGGAGGGACTTCGGGCCTGATGAGGCCGCCTGGGAAAATGAAACCACCATAAAGGAGGCTTACCCCACCTTATTTCATGACTTCATTTCTAGTCCCTAGAACACCGCGACGGTGTTGTTCTAAGCGGGGAGGGCTGTAATATCCTGATTTTTTAAAATTATGTTTATGTTATTATTGGGCATGGCCCAAGTTAAGCGAATTTTGGACAAATCAGTTTTGGAGTTGCAAATTCACAGTGCAGCTTAGTGCCAACACCGCAAAGATCCAATGCTTCAAAGTTCTAGCGCCGCGAAGATCCAGCGTTGCGATGTAATAGTTCCGCGAAGATCTGGCATGGCAGAGTTTTGGACGGAAAAAAACATAAGTTCCGGTAAGATCGGTTGGCAGTCTATTTTAAGAAAGATACTTTGAGATTCCCAGGAGGCGGGTAAGCAGCGGCGAAGAATGAAAGTAACCGGTCGCACGAGCAAAGGCAACACTAAGTGAACTGGGTGCGCGAAACCATTAGAGAAGGAATGACACGATGAAAGTGACTTGTCGACATGCACTCAACAAAGGGGCTGAAAGCGACATGACCATGCGCAGTTAGAAGATGCCAGAAGCTAGAGATAGCACAAAGGGATGGCCATGATGATGAAGTCACTATCATAGCCTAACAGATTTGATTAGCAGGGTTACTGCACCGTTTTGGGTACCTTAGCGTTTGTTTTAGCCCATATGCATTATAACAGACGTGACCTAAGGGAACGATCTATATAAAGAGAAAATTTTGTAAGGGAAAGAGTTTTTGGTTGTTTATTTTGTATGGGATTATTGTTGCATATTGATCCTTGTTGAGAGACTATTGAAAAAATGTCTCTACAACTATGTGCACAGAGACCCATCAAAGAAGAGGATTATGCAGCTGCGTGCATAGAATGGAACTGTTGAACCCTTCCCATTTATAATAAAACAACAGTTCCTATGGACATAGCTCCCATCTTGGGGGTGAACCATGTTAAATTTCTCTGTTGTGTGATTGAATGTGCATTTGATTTTGTTAAATGATTGAGTTCTTGGTTGTGAGTAAATCTATCTTCGATTTTATATGTATTTTCCATAAGAATGAATGATGGGAATAATATGCTAAGCGTCGAACAAGTATGTGTAAATGTCGAATGTACAAGTGTTTCTAAATAAGATGAGTGCATGAGCATTGGGTAAACAATAAGTCAGCGCATCTTGTATAAGTGTAGCACCGGAAGTGCACAGTTGCATCATATTCCATTACATTACATAAGTCCATAGAATATGTAGTTCAGTATGCTTGTTGAATGCATAATTTACACTAAGTAAATAATGTTGAATATGTGTGATTATTAAAGAGGTAGCACAGTCCTCAGTTGATTTGGATCATTCGGAAAGTCACACTTCTCTCACTCAGAAAGTGGTGCACTTGTGAGGAGGAGGATCATCTGCTCTAGGAGACTATCTCAAGTATATTTTGGTTGTACTTTGGTTGAGCCATTGCTCTCTCTATCTCTGAGGAAGTTGTGGGGTTTTTCATCTTAGGGTTTTCCCCACGGAAACTTTATGTCTCTTGTCTCTCATGCTTTTGATTCTTCTGATGCTTATTGTTATTGTTATGTATTGATATACTGTATATGTTATTCTCTCAGTCAATATCCAAGAGTATTGTGAATTAATGCTCAAAATTTATCAACTAGAGCTCCTTCTCTACCTCCTATGTAGACCTCTCAAACACAAGTGCACTACTTTCCGAGCTATGCAACTGTGAGATAAGTGAGGAGCATCCTCCTCTACTGATACTAGATTTCCGGCTGACTTTTTCCCTAATGGGGCCGACCTCTCCCAATGGAGTCTAATAACCCCTGATTAAAAAAAATATTGGCCGACCGCCACATGTTGGACCTAATAACCGTGGTTACCACAGTCCATCGAAGGAATAAACATCTCCGGACACATAATAGAATTATCTCAGAGGGATGAAACATCTCCGGAATAATAAAGTACAAATATAATATTCTTAGAAGTTACAATATTCAACACTCCCCCTTAATGAGAAGGATATTATAACAACATCTGTAGGATGAAGGAGTCATCGATTACATCATACATGATACATCTATAAATCATCGGAAGCTTTCTTCAATACATCATCATCAGTAACTCAAATAGTTATTGGAATATCTAAATCCTCACGATCAACAACATCGTCATCATACGATCTTCAGCATCATCATTACACGATCATCAGCATCATCATCATCATCGTCATCACACAATCATTAGCATCGTCATCATCATCATCAACACACAATCATAAGCATCATCATCACACGATCATCAACATCGTCATCACATGATCATCAGCATCGTCATCATCATCATCATCACATGATCATCAGCATCATCATCACAATCATCAACATCATCATCACACGATCATCATCATCGTCATCACAAGATCATCAGCATCGTCATCATCATCATCATCACACGATCATATTACAGGATGATCAATCAAGCTCTCTTTAGGACATAGGTCCATGGATGATACAATCCAGATCAAGTTCGAGGATGATCAATCCTAATCATGTACCTTTTGAACCGAGGTCCAGGGACGATCCAGTCCTATCATTCAATTCTTGGATACCTCTGTCTATGGCTCAATTGAAGGGACCAAAAATACAGGGATGATCCAATCCCATTCTGTCCACTAGGGACTTCATTCTCGGAGACACCATGTCTACGTCTCAATTCAAGGGACAAAAAATCTAGGGATGATCCAATCCCATTCTTTCCACTAGGGATTTCATTCTCGGAGACGTCATGTCTACGGCTCAATTCAAGGGAGCAAAAATCTAGGGATGATCCGATCCCATCCTTTTCCACTAAGGACTTCATTCTCGAAGGCATCATGTCTACGGCTCAATTCAAGGGACCAAAAATCCAGGGATGATCCAATCCCATCTTTGTCTGCTAAGGACTTCATTCTCTGAGACATCTTGTCTATGGCTCAATTCAGGACTCTAGTCCAGGGATGATCCAATCCCTACTTGTCCACTCATCAATACAGGTACAAGTATCCTCATCCATACAAGTACATCAATCAATACATGTACACATCTCATCAATACAAGTATCCTCATCAGTACATCACTATATGTAACAATACAAGTATTCTCATCAATACATCACTACATGTAATAATACAAGTATTCTCATCAATACATCAATACATGTAATAATACAAGTATTCTCATCAATACATTACTACATGTAATAATACAAGTACTCTCATCAATACATCACTACATGTATAATACAAGTGCATAAATAAAAAATATAAGTAATGTAAGTATCCTAAGTATATATAAGTAATATAAGTATCCTAAGTATGATAAAGTAGGTATCCTCATCATCGACCTTACTGTCAATGCGGGAAAACTCATCATCAATGTCCATATCACTCCCCCTTTTGAGGAGGGTCCTTTTGGACCACACCAAGTTTGTCTCGGAAATACTCAAATTTTACTCAAGAAAGAGGTTTGGTCAATATATCATCAATTTGTTCATTAGTGCTTACATACTCGAGCTTAATAGCTCCTTTCTGCACCATATCCCATATATAGAAATATTGGATCTCTATGTGTTTTGACTTGTCATGGAACACTGAATTTTGTGTCATCTTAATACAACTTTGTTTGTCACACATGATTACCGTGGGATCCATCTCTAAGTCAAACAATCCTGATAATAATTTCCAAAGCCATACTGCCTCATAACTAGTAGAGCAAGCAGCTATATATTCTGCTTTGGCAGTACTGAGAGCCACACTAGATTGTTTCTTGCTAAACCATGAGATCATGGCAGATCCAAGATGATAACATCCACCTGAGGTACGTTTCCTATGTGACACACTTCCTTCCCAATCATAATCTGAGTAATTATGTAATCTGAGTTCATGATTTCCAAGATAGTATAGACCAAAATCTAATGTACCCTTTAGATACCTCATCACATGGTTTGCAGCTATTAAGTGAACTTTTCTAGGTTCCACTAGATACTGACTCAAGGTATTTATAGCAAAGCATATGTGTGGTCTGGTATTTGTCAAATACATTAATGAACCAATAATCTTTCTGTATAGAATCACATCTACTAACTCTGATGAGTCATCAACTAGCAACTTTAAGTTAGAGTCCATGGGAGTGGCCATAGCTTTACACTCCAACATATGAAATCTTTTCAAAATTCCCACAGCATAATTACCTTGATTTAGAAAGATTTCTTTTGGTTCTTGCCATACTTCTAGACCTAAGAAGTAGTGCATTAATCTGAGATCTTTCATCTCAAATTCTGAAGAGAGCTTCTTCTTGCACTCTATAATTTGTTTCTCATTTTCAGTTAGAAATAGATCATCTACACACAACAGTAATATAACAGGTTCATCATCCATGACTTTGAGATAAAGATTAGGATCAACTTTACTCTTGGTAAAGCCCATGCTTGTTAAGAAATTGTCAATCCTTCTGTACCAAGCTATGGGAGCTTGCTTTAATCCATACAAAGCCTTTTTCAACTTGCATACATGTGTTCTTCCATCTTTAACCTCAAATCCTTGTGGTTGTTCTATGTACACTTCTTCTTCAATCACACCATTCAGGAAGGATGTCTTAACATCCATTTGGTGTAATTTCCATTTCACCATAGATGCAAGTGCCATGATAGTTCTAATAGAAGTGTATATAGCAACTGGTGCAAATGTTTCTTCATAGTCAATTCCCTCTTTCTGAGAGAATCCTCTGGCTACAAATCTTGCCTTATATTTTTCAATGCTACCATCTGCAACATGTTTTATCTTGAATATCCATTTGGAAGATACCACACTTTTATCTTTTGGTTTGGGAACTATATCCCAAACATCATTTTTCATTATTGATTGGTATTCTTCTGTCATTGCTTCTACCCACTCTTTCTTCTAAACTGCCTCTTCATAGCTAGTAGGTTGTTTATCCACAAGGTCACACATCAAAGCCACATAGTTGGATACTAGCTTTGGTTTCTTTCTTTCTCTAGTGGAGCCTTCAGGAGATCCATATTTTTCAACTCCTTGAATAATGTCTCTAGCCCATGCGGGCCTTCTTTTCTTAGATAAATTTGTAATGGGGGGTTCTTGAGGTTCTAACATGTCATGATCTTCAGGTATATCATCTTCAGGGATGGGTACAACCTATGTGACTCTAGGAGGTGTATATTCTTCATAGACTTCTTCAAGTTGGCACTTCCTAGATTTCTTGAGAGTTGCTTCTTCATCAAATGTCAGATCTCTACTTATTTCCATATGATGAAAACCTGGTATGTAAATTTTGAAAGCTTTGGATGATTCACAATATCCAACAAATATTCTCTTCTTACCAAAAGGATCCAACTTGGTTCTCTTTTCTTTTGGAATGTCAATGTTCACTGGACATCCAAATATTTTGAGATGACTTATTTTAGGCTTCTTTCTAGTGAACACTTCTTATGGAGTCTTGAATTCAAGAGCACTATGGGATAGCCTATTTTGTACATAGACTATTGTCCTAGTTGCTTCAGCCCATAGATACATGGGTAGATCTTGGTCATGTATCATAGTCTTTATAGCTTCCATGATGGTTCTATTCTTTCTTTCAACAACTCCATTTTGTTGGGGATTGTAGGGAGTGGATAGTTCCCTCTTGATTCCAGCTTCCTTACAAAAGTCTTCAAAATCCTTTGAATTATATTCTCCGCCATTATCTGTTATGAGAATCTTAATTTTCTTTTCTAAGTGATTTTCTATTAAAGCCTTGAATTCTTTGAAATTTCCAAAAACATCATTCTTTCCTTTTAGAAAGTATATCCAAGTCTTCCTTGAATAATCATCAATGAATGTGAGATAGTATTCAAACCCACTTAGGGATGTGGTGGGCATTGGTCCACATACATCTGAATGTATTAGCTCCATGATGTTTTTAGTCTTTGTTCCACTCTTTGGAAATGGGTTCTTGATATTCTTTCCTTTTTCACATCCTTTGCATGTTCTATTATGATCAAACTTCAAGTCTGGTAGTCCTATAACTACCTTGCTTACATATGGTAAGGATTTTTAGTTAATGTGATCTAGTCTTCTATGCCATAGCTCACTAGGGCTAGAGGTTTCATGAGTAAGGACAACTTCTGGATGTCGCTTGAGCTTGTAAAGACCTCCTTCCTCTTCACCAATAACAATTGCATCTTCAATTGATTTCCCTTGGGCCACATAAGTACTTGTCCATCTATGAAAGCAACTGTAAAGCCTTTCTTATCTAGTACTGAAATAGAGAGTAGGTTCTTCTTCAAACCTGGTACATATAAAATTTCCTTCATCTTTAGAGGTGTTCCAGAATCAAGCTTGTAGCTTGTTTCACCAATTCCCTTGATGGGATATTGATAATCATCTCCTAGGGACACCTTTTTTGGAGAAGTATTTTCCTCAAGTCTTGAGAGAGTTTTCTTTTGACCCATCATGTGCTTTGAAGCACCACTATCGATGAGCCATGTATCTTCTCGAGGTGATACAGACCCAGATAGTGCAGAAAACATAACATATTCTTCCGCTTCTACTTTCTTTACTTTAGGTATTTTCTTTCGAGGCCTTTCGTCTTCTTCTTCTTCTTCTTCTCCACTATCGTCTTCTACCATACGTGCATGATTTCTTTTGTGAACAAACTTCTTCTTTTGTAAAGTACAAAATCTGGCAACGTGTCCTAGTTTAAGACAATTGTAACATTGGACTGTGGAGAGATCTCTTCCTGAGTTGGATCCTCTTCCCCTTTTAAATCTATGGAAGGGTCGATACCCTTTGTGGTCAACTTTCTTGAAGTGAACCTTTCTTCTTCCTTTGGTGTGAGTAGCGAAGGCTTGGTCATCCTCCTTGAGAAGGGCTTTCCTATTGGCTACCCTTGCTTCTTCTTGAACACAATCCTCCCATAATGTATCAAACTTTGTACTTTCTTTTCTAGCACACAGAGTTTGTATGAATGACTCCCAAGGTCTAGTGAGACCATTTAGACCAGTCATTACAAGTTCATCTTCATCAAGGGTATCTCCAATGGCATCTAGTTGTTCCTTGATTTGGGAAACCCTTCTGAAGTAGTCTTGAATGGATTCTCCTTTGTTCATCTTGGTACTTTTCAACTGATTTCTTAGGTTCATCTTCCTATTGATGTTTCTCCCTTCATACATTCTTCCTAGGGCATCATACATTTCCTTTGGGGTCTTCTTGGATGCCACTTGGGGAATCAAGATGTTCTTGATAGAATCATCAATGATTCTCTTTGCCCTAATTAGATCCTTCCTATACTTTTCTTTGGCTTCATCTTCAGTGGGTTCTGCAACTTCATCCTTTATATATTGAGCAAGATCATTCTCTTCAAGAATGAGACCAATTCTATATTTCCATGCCCAAAAATTCTCTATACGTTCTAGCTTGTCTTCAAGCTTAGTGCTTGGAGCCATCTTCTCTTGGGGGAGTCCAAGAGTTTCAAGAGATAGAGTAAACACTAACCAGGAGATGTGATTGATTGAATTGAGAACACTGGTGTGTTCTATTTTTGGAAACTTCAACTTTGCACTTTCCGGATCTGTAATAGAATTTTTAGTTTATCGCACTTTTGGTCAAACTAGGGTTTGACTTTCCCTGAGTTCTACTCAACCAAAAACTTCCATCTAGGGATCAAAAGATTTATTTTGAGAAGGGATATTCAACCATGTAACCAGAATCCAAAAATACTAACTTTTGCAAGACCCCTAAACATTGGGAGAGAGAGAGAAAAAGATAATTTCACCTTGTGAAAGATGTTCTATTGAGGCTAGCTCTGATACCATGTTGAGTTTAAACTAATTTGACTAGCAAGATCACTGAAACAAACATAATCACAAGATAGACAAAGATATTACCATGGGAAACCCTCATGGGGTAGAAAACCCAGCAAAGATTTCCTCAATAAGATGATCAACCAAAATACAAGATGTGCCCCAAGACTAGAGGTCCTTCTCTACCTCCTATGCAAACCTCTCAAATAGTAGTTCGCTACTTTCTAAGCTATGCAAGTGTGAGATAAGTGAGGAGCATCCTCCTCTACTGATACTAGATTTCCGACTGGCTTTTTCCCTAATGGGGCCGACCTCTCCCAATGGAGTCTAATAACCCCTAATTAAAAAAAATCAGGGCCAACCCCCACATGGTGGATCTAATAACCCTGGTTACCACATTCCATTGGAGGAATAAATATCTCCGGGTACATAATAGAATTATCTCGGAGGGATGAAACATCCCCAGAATAATAAAGTACAAATATAATATTCGTAGAAGTTACAATATTCAACATCTTGCATATTGGAGCTAGCTCGAGGGGATCCAATTTAGAACCAGGAAGGAGGGGGGAGGAGGGGTAAGGGGGTGGTGGGGGAAGGGGGTGTGAGGATGGAGGAAGGGAACTGGAGAGGGCGCAGGGAGGAGGAGGAGGGGGAATAGGGTGGTAGGGGAAGAGGGCACAGGGAGGGAGGAGGGGGGGGGGGTTAAAGAAATTTAAATATTTTTTAATTTTGTTTATTATATAGTTTTGGGGGGGGTTAGATTTTTTTTTTAATTTGTTTATTATATAGTTTAGAGGGGGTTTAGATTTTTATTTTTATTTTTTCAAATTTGTTTTTTATATGGTTTAGGTGGGGTTTTAGATTTTAAATTTTTGTTTTTAACTTTGTATTATATAGTTTAGGGGGGAGTTAGGTTTTAAGTTTTTTTTCTTCTTTATTAGATAGTTTTGGGGAGATTTCGAATTTAGTGAAACACTTGTGGCAAAGATGTCAAAAGAGCCTCAACCCCCATTAGGAGGTGTGTTTGGAATGGAGCAGTTTGGGAATCTTCCAGACATAGAAGACCCAATGGAAGAGGCCATTAATGTCTGGGAGGAAATCCAAGCTCAAGAAAATTCCAATTTCGATGAAGAATTTGGCCTGCACGATATTCTTGATTAGATTCATGTCTTGAAGAAATGTTAAATTTGACAATTTTTTGATAAGATATATTAGTAATATTTTGACTTTCAAACTTTATTTTAGAAATAAAATTTCTAGATATAATGTTTTTAATATGTTTTTTACAAATATATAGTATATTTTTTCTTGAATTTACGTGAATCGTCACTTTTTATGAAAATAATATGAAATAGTATCATTTTTATAGAAAACAATATCTGAAAATTCATTGAAAATGGTTTTAAATGTCTTTATTTTCTAGAATTTTTTTACAATTTTGTCAATAACAATGTCTTATTTTGTCCATAAAAATGTCTTATTTTATAGAAAAATTTGCAAAATGAATATGTTTTTCATTTTAAATTGCTTATAAATGTATGTTATTTTGTTAAATTTCTAAAAACACACTTGAAAATAGAAATTATAAATATTTTACAACAAAGATAATTCAAAGGCCCGAAAAAATGCCTCAACCATTTTTTAAACGGAGGTAAAAAATAGCTATAAAATTAGGAGAGAGAAAAACAAGAACTGTGTCGAGTTCTAATTTCATAGCATATGTGGTTTTATCCAATCTATTGTTTACTAAGGATTTTCACTTCTACAAAAACATGAGTATCGAGATCAAATATTATTGATTGATCTAATCATTTTCTCTTAAATTGGAACATTCTCTTTTAATTATTATCTTGTAATTTGTAACATATATCTTTATAATAATACACTCGTGGTTTGTTATGTTTCAAATAGATTAATGAAAATAATGTTTTTATAAATAGAAAAACTTCTTTTAAAGCATACATGGATACACCACCATTACTATTCTACAATTATATCAATAAGATGCTTCATATTCAACATTTATATATAAAACTCTATGCTACTCTCATTTTAATTTTATTCTCAATAAAACCCATTAATAAATAACTTGGGAAATGCATCGTCCCTACCTATCCACCATTCTACTATTCAATATCACCTTTGAGTTGTCACTTAATTGTTGATCCGCCATATTTAATTCTTTAAAAAAGTTAAGTACACCCCAAGTAAAACTAAGGAAACAAAACATGTTTTGAAGTTTAATTCAAAACCTTATATTATCGATTCAAATAAAATACCAATCTCATCTTTCTAGTCTTCCTAAAATACATTCAAATTCATGTTAAAATTTGAGAACAATCCCACAAAAAAGAGCCAAAATTTAAACATAAAATGCATCCTTTACAAACACTTGTAAATCACTTTTCCACTTGCAGTAGATTATTATTCCACTTGCACCTAGGATATATCTTCAATTGCATGTGAAAATCACTCTCAATTTTCATGTTTTATCACTCAATAACAAGATCTCCAATGATCTTGTTATCACATAATCACAGGTGAATGACATATTTTATTTTCTTCATGCCATATGGAATGTTTATTTTAATATTATAAATCAATGATGCTTGGATGTGAATATACCTCCTTACAAATTCCTTTTTGGTGGGGAAAGAAAACACCATATTTCCCTATTCCCCTAAAAAAATACTTTAGTAGTCCTAAGGGAATCCAATGTCAAAGGAGGATTGTAGCAACCTAACACATAATCCCCCGTAAGTTGATAACTCGGTTACACTGATGGATTATTAAGTTTCTACACCATTATATGAACAAGGGATTCATCTACAACTTCACTAAATTCCATAGCTCCATATTTGCTCATGGGAACTTCCTTGAATCAAAATCTGGGATCAATAAGCATTTAACATTCTCCATAGTATGCTTAGACAAAAAACAAAAAACATGGTGACCAATTTCTTAGCATGGCTTGGTTCATCATTGGCGATCTAATCTACCATAATAACAAGAATAGTCATGGAAATGATTTGGAACTATATGGAGAGAATTCATGAGTGATGACATGGGCCTTCATGGGGATCTTCTCACCTTCTATTCGTCTCTCTTGTTTGATGTTTTGGGGATTTCAAAAGTGCCTCTATTGTTAGTGAGTATTATGAAGACTCCATATTTTACTTTTTTCACTTGGGATGGATAGCATGTTACCTCTTCTACAACTAAAGGTTTATATCATCTAATATTATCACGAGGGCCTTTGGAGATCACCTCATACTTGGGTGTGTCAATACTAATAATGTCCCCATGGCCTAGCTTATTTTATTGGGTTTTTTGAGATGATGGAAGTAGATTCATTTCTAATTTTAGAGAAACATAATTCTTACTATATGTTATGGGAATTCAAAACAAGCCAATGATCTGATCCAAAGAAGTCTTCAATAAGAATTCATTAGAGTCTAGCAAAATTGTGAAGAAAGATAGATGCATAAACATGTAGAATGTAATTATATTAATGTCCATTACATTATGATTGGTATTCAATAATAATAATACAAATATATTAGATCATATAGAGTGAATTTGAATGTACTAGAGGAAATTCGATAGGTTTACTGAAAAAACATGCTAATTTAGCACTAAAACCCCAATCTAGACGATAAGCTAAAACCAATTCTATGCAAGTGGTCACGAATGGTAAAGTAGATGTTTGGTGGAACAAAGTGACTTAAAATAAGAAAGAGGATGGATTTATTGGAAAAAATATGGAAGTGGTTGGTTGAAAAAGCTAACAACTTTCTCAAAGACACTCTAGTGTAACTTAGCCAACTCGATCCAAGAGAAATGTTGCTAAATGAAATCTTTGTCTCATAAAAGTAGGATAAAATAAGAATAAAGATATATAGGGTGCATTAGCTCATAAAGTATCTATAAAATAAAGTATGAGGGTGCATCACTAGTCTAAGATGGTAAAAAAGTGGATAAGGTAGGCCCAAGACACTAGAGTAGGTGCTAGTTTGCTATATTATGCCAAATAAACATGGACCAAGGTTCTAAACGCTATTTAAATTAATTAAAGGATTAATTTACCCAAGGTATAGATGGTTTAATGTTCCAACATATGTTTCCATTAATTTACATAGGTATTACATTGCTAGAAGTCAAACCTAGTCCATTGCTTCTCCTTGAATTCAAGTCACACTATATATCAATGACATGTGCATAAATATCTACCAAAAATGTGAGTCATTTTGTGGGATCTACGCTATGTCATTCTCCCTAGGTTTCTTACATGAGAATAGCTTAGGAAGATACTTTAGGAAATTATATAACTGGATGTATTAGTAACTTACATCAAGTAGAATGATTTTTATTAACATCTAGATGTGTTACAATGACTAGAAAAATCACTAGGCTTCATATGTGAATTCAATTTCAATGCTAGGTTTTGGAATTTTCATTTATTTAGAGATGGAAAAGTTTGTAACAATAACAAGAAGGCATTGACCTTAATACCATGGTGCACCTAAATTATTGCGATGAGATGGATCAATAAAATTAATTATGGTAAATAAACTTGACCATATGGAAAAGGCCCATGGTTCATTCTGCTAGTTATATTTATTATAGGTATCATGGCCTATGCACTGTTGTATGTGCAAGATTTCACTATATGGAACTCAAATTCATTATTACTAAATGTTAGTTCCATTAATTGCCAAATTATAATTCTCCCACAACAAGCTAAATATGAAATAAAATATGTTGAGTCTTGTTGGAGGGACCCTTTGGTCCTCATGAATGTCATCATAATTAATATAATGTAATTAGTGTGTTAAGGAGATTATTTGGAGAAGGTACAACGCCTCCAACCAAATTCATTATGTACATATTCTAATTCGAGATGAATAGAACGCGGTTAAGCGCATGGCCCAATCTCGGTTCCTCTTGTTAGTTACTGTGTGAGTTATCGGTTCGTCGAGAAATGAAAAGACGACATGAGAAAAGCATAATGAGCCACAAAAATAGAACAATGAGCCACAAAAGCACTCCGGATATCCAAAATATTGAATGCGAAAAGAGGATAAAGCTATCTGAAGAACTAAGGGATCAGGCTAGTGTGGTCCACAAAAATGAGATTTGGGTATAGCGATAGATGTAGAAGGTAATCCAACAGAGTCGAGTCGAGCTCGACGGGAAGGGGGAGTTGATGAAGCTCTGTCTCCGATGGATGAATATTTTTGGATCGAGTGTGGTAGAGCTATCCAAGTGAACATACCCGAGACTATAACACCACATTCCCCACTGCATCTAACTCAGAGTGCTCAATTTCAAGATATTGTTGAAGAAGATTTAGGACTTCATATTGGTCAGTCGAGCATCTGGAGTCGAAGAAAAAAACAAGGTGATGAAGTCTATAGATTATTAATTCATCTACCGAAAGAAGGGAATTAGGTCACTTTTCAACCTGAATTCTCAAACATAATTTTTCATATACTCTATTCAGATCGTGCAGAAGCACCCCCCAACCACTTTCAACATTAAGTGATTCTTTGATTCCATCAGAAAATCCAAGGATAAGTGAAATTCAGATTGAGAAAATTTTTACCTGGGTTTCAACAAAAGCAATTTAAGAATACTGACCTCCGATAACCAAGGAAGAATCAACCGAAGCTAGAGACGATACCATTGAAAGTGAAGAACAATATCTAACACCTATCAATACATATTTAGAAATAGTACCTGTCAAAGTTATTCAAGAAAGTAATTTTGTCGATGAAAGCAATCAACCATCACCACAACTAAGCTTAGAGGTAAACGTTGTAACAGACATGGCACACACAACAACACACATTCCTTTATACAAAGGGGATGGAGATCCTAGAAGGCATTGGTTTGTATGTGAATTAATATGGAAAGCTAACACCCTTACCAGTGAATACCGACAAATGGAACTTGATTTGCAGGAGCATTGCAAGAAATAGCTCTATCCTGGTATATGATGTACATAAGAAAAACACCCAATGCAACAAAATATCAAATTAAACAACAACTCTTATCCTTCTTTAAAACACCAGATGCAAAGTACTTGGCCGCTAAAAAGTTGAATACTACAGTGAAAAATCCAACAGAAACTCTGAGGGAGTATGACAAGAGATTCAAAGACCTACTGAGCCATCTAGACTATAACATTGAGGAAAATTTGTTGATACAATGGTTCGTGGCTGGTCTATCACATAAGATTCGAATACACATCCATTTGCATGACTTCACCAAATACGCAGAAGCCCCAATGAAGGCATTACAAATAGAAATGGATGATGACTACCAATAGTCCCTGTCGACAAATGTATCCAGGGAAAAATGGAAATACTGCAGAAAAGCATCTGAGAAATCAGCCTCAGAGGACCATAATTCTAGTGTACAAAATGCTTGACAGCATAGCATAGAAAAGACTATTGTCGTCATGATGATCGACGAAAATATGTTTGGTTTGTAATGCAATATACCAAATTCTCATATGCGGAGTCAATTCTCATTCCTTAACAGAATGTCATTTGAATTGAAAGAACAAACAAAACTATTAGGAAGTATACCAGACTAATACTGTTGACCAAAAAAATGATAGAAATGAAAGAAATGAAAGGAATGATAGAAATGACCAAAGCGACAAAAATGACAGTTATCAAAGGAATGATGGTAGAAGATATGATCGACGTAATGATAACTTCAACCATTGAGGAGGATTCGAAGGTCAAGGTCGTAATAATGGAATTCAAGATAACTGACCTCGTCAACCCATGCAATGTTTCACATGTTTTAATGAAGGAAATCATCATGCGGAATTTCCTTACAAAGATCGAATAGATCTGAAAATTTGTACAAGGTGTGGAGTAGTGGATCACTTATTGCAGGATTTCCTTACCATGCTCGAAAATATCAATAATAAAAAGAATGTTAATATCTTATCTTGTGTTCGTAAATATGATATAATTAGAACTAAAAACCTTGAGATTGCAATGAGGCAAGGTAGTATAATTGGTCATGATAATCCACAAATTAGAAAATTAAAGAATAGTGAGGATTATTCGAACCCCAATGAGAAAAAACATATGTTTAATAATGCATCTGAAATATTTTGAGAACTAGCATCGCATGAAGATAATGATGAAACTCGACAAGAAACTACTAATAAATTTCTCAAATTAATAACTAAAGAGGAAGTTGTCGTGAATTTAATAGAATTAATGTACAATATTAAAAGAAAATATGTTGAAGCAAAGAAAACCAAAAAGATATGTCGACTAAATAAAAAAGACAAGAATGACACAGACCCTCTTGTGGACTTAGAAATAAAAGGATACTGTGACCAACAGGTAGTCCCTGAATTTTGATCACAAGTAAATATCATGACTCATGATTCTTGGGAGCACCTCGGTCGACCTCAACTACAGGAGTCAGGAATCTACATGAAACTAGTCGATGAAGGTCTGATCAGAACCAATTGGATTATGGAAATATGTCGAAACATCCATCAAGGGAATAATGACAAAAGTTGACTTTGAAATCATAAACCCCAAAGATGGATCCAATTCGTTCCCAGCATTAGTTGGCCTACCATGGGGAATAAAAATGAAGGCATCAATATCACTCGACAAAGAATGAATCAAACTCAAAGGAAATGGTCAAAAATTCATAGTACCAATTCACCTGTTGCAAGGAGAGCCTTGGACATAACCGATTGATGATGATAACGACATCTGAAAACTGTACCATATAAAGAATAATTAAGACTATACTAAACATAATTCACAAGGAGAGGTACATCTCTGAAATCCTACATCGATCGGATACAATTCATATGCTAAACTATATCACTTGAAGATAGAGAACTATTAATTGCAAGCAAGAGAATGTTGGACACTCGAAGCTATTCCCAAATAGAAAACAAAGCAATGCTTCTCTATCTCTACCATCCAAAAGATATTGGAAAGAAAAATACTAGAATATCCAACATTGGCACTAGTGAAGAATGACTTGGCATACACTAATTCGATTAGATACAAAGAACATGAATCTCCATCTTTACATGTCGAAGAAGTATCAAAGAATGTCAAATAACAAGGATGACCGCAGAGCTTGGTCGAGACATTTGTAGGTCAAGCAAGAAGATGGTGGCATATGCACCAGTTGAGACTCTAGACTTGGACCACAACATTAACATATTTTGTTGAAAGATTTCAAGGAAAGAAACTAACAGTTGTATCAATAATTCTAGTATTCACACAAGGACAAGATCCTGAAGTACACATCAATAACTATGAAAGGGAATGGAAAATATTAGGATACAACTATGAAAGAACATGGCCACATATTTTCCAAATTACACTTGACGACTTACCGAGCAAGTGGTACAAAATGGAGGAGGAAAGAGGATAAACATTCATATGGAAATCAAATATTTAAAATTCTCTCCAAAGGAGGAGCAATTAATCGAAGCAAGCAACCAAGTGAAAGAGTTTCTACAAATGACGAGCAATAAAATATCAGCAAATAATTAGCAACTTGCTTGAAAAACCGCTATATGCAATAACATCAAGTCTAGAAGAATCCATCATTCGATGAGATTTTAATTGGAAATGGAGAAAATAGACAGAAAAAGCTTCAAATGGAAATAAGATCATCTAGGCACATCCAAGATGGTCAGAAAAACCTTCAAAGTTGAAGCAGCAGAAAAGGACGATCCTTAAAGGCTAGCCAAAAAAGACTTTCCACCTACATTCACACAATTCAAAGAAGGAGAACAACCGATCAATGAAAGCAAAGCACCGGAATGGATGGATGCAAAAATCAAGACGAAATAAATCAACATATCAAATGATGAAATACCAAAAAAGGAAAAATTCAGTGACTACTGGAATGAAGAACTGACAACATAAATCACAAGTCTTCTAAAGTAATTTCAAGATGTATTTACACGGGACTATAAATATCTGAAAGGACTAGTACAGGAAATGGAGGAAATGAAGATCAACACTAAAACAGACAAAACACCAGTGAAGAAAAGGTCATACAAGCTAGCGCATAAATACAAGGAAATTGTTAAGAAAGAGATTGACAGCATGCTTGCCGCTAGAATCATCTAACATATCTATCAAGAAGAATGGGCAAGTCCGATGGTCATCCAACCAACTAAGCATGATCCAAATCTACTTCAAATATGTGTTGACTTCATAGATCTCAATAAAGTAACAATTATTGACCCTTTTCCAACTCCTTTTGCTGACGAAATTATTAATGAAGTTGAAGGTTATGAGTGTTACTCATTCACAGATGGATTCTCTAGATAAAGCCAAGTAACCATCATCAAAGATGACCGGAAGAAGACTACCTTCGTCTATGAATTCATATCATTCCCGTACCAAGTTATGCCATTTGGACTAAAGAATGCACTAGCTGTATTTTCTATAATTGTTGTCAAAGCATTCCAAGCGTACATATATAAAACCATAGCTGTATACTTCGATGAATGGACAATTTATTCCATGTTGAAGAATCACTGTAAATGGATCAGACTGAAATGGAAAATTCATTAGCATTTCCTTACAACCCTTACCTTCGGGGCCTCCTGTGGTATGATGGCCCCTATAATACCCAAAATGTTGTACCACAATAGAGGATTAAGTCCTTTGTCTATTTGAACATGTGAACATTATCCTTGATGAGTTATTATGTACTTGGAAATATATTATGATGAACTTGTAATTTATCTTTTGTTAGGTTGTGTGGGAAAACCCAAGAAAGAGAGTCAATGGTATCTATAGGGACTAGTTAAGCTAAAATAAGAAGAATATCAATAATAAATGCATATATGAAACTCAAAAAAACTAAATAATTCCATAAAATTGAGAAGACACCCTCTCGAAACATAACTAAAATGACAAGTGTCACCATCCTAATAATATATATTAAAATTAGAATACCTCCTATACAAAATACTAAAAAAGAATGTTAATCAAGCTATAGAACAAGATGAAAAGAAAAAAAATGAAACAATAGAATAAAGAAAAAGAAGGAAAGAAAGGGAAAGAGGTGCTAGCCGCTTGGTATCTGTGCATCAGATGAGCAAGGTCCATGTTCATTTTTGGTTTAGAAATCTTTATGGACATAGAATGTGAACACTGGAGGTGATGACGTAGGAGTGTTGCATGAGTATTATTTTTGTTGGAGTACTACCTGATTACTTTTTGTAGTAGTACTTTTGATTTGTTTTTTGGTAGGAGGACTACTTGTATTAATGATCCATGGAAGGATAGTAAAATAAACCTTGGATAGATAAGTACGAGAGACACATAGATCACCTAATATCACTTCTCTGAGTACTTATATAGTGCAAGGTGGGTCTTGGAGTGAGTGTATCTTCTATTTGGTGGAAAAATATAACAAAAAATATTAGATTTAATTATTCATGTGGATAAAAGAAAATGAAATCTAAATCCTCGAGGGACTAGCACCTGGCTCGAAGGTGTCTATGTGAAAACATAATTTATGTGTTTTCTACATTCTATGGTTGGGTTGACCATGGTTTTCCCAATAGTGGTTTGTAGAACGAACATCCTAATATAAAAGAAAATAAGTACAATTCCATGGTTATATATATATATATATAGAGAGAGAGAGAGAGAGAGAACTGTTGCACATACGACATATAAATGTATTCATCATGTTGCACCTTTGGACATGAAATTCGGTGGTCATGCTCTTAGACCTAGGCCATATTCACCATGATATCTATGTAGGCATAGTAGTTTGCTTTATGTGTTTATACATTGGTTCATTATATATATATATATATATATATACGAAATTCCCTAAAAGGGGATTCCTATGGCATTGATTGATGGTAAAAAATAATGAACTATCAACAAGCGAGGTTCTATATATATAGATACATAGATAGATAGATATAAGTAAATAAAAAAAAACAATTACAAATTCTTCTTTTAAAAATTATTTTAAAAGAAATAAGGAGATTTTGTATTATTTACCTATAGTAGACTTCCTGGAGCTCACTAATTTCAATTCACTCCCATTGTTCACTTTCGAATAAAAAAATTAGGTTCCCCTCTCCTCCCAACCTAATCCCCTTACCTAAAATTCGATATCCCTCCTTCCCCCCGTCTAGTACAAGCCACCTTATCGCAACAAGGTTCTTGCTTAACAATACACACAATACAACCACAATTATTTCATAAACAAGATGTAAAGCAGGATGCCAAAAGTGGCTTATATTACTTCTACCAATCGGTTACAACGCGGAATAACTGTAAATACAAATAACTAGAACTATATGCCAACCTCAGCCGTTACAATACAAAAGTAACTGTGGTGTTCTCTCTCAGTGTGTCCACCTCACCCTCTCCTAGTTCACTATGGAACTCTGAGCTTTGGCTCGATCTTCTCTATGTTCCGAAGTTTTGTAACTATTCTCTGCAATCTACAGATCTTCTCCCCAAACCTTGATATGCAATTCCAACACAATGGAACTATCCTCCCAAAATTCCAAAATCCCCAAACTGATCTGAACTCTTTGGTATTCTTCTCTATTGTTGTTGTTCACGATGTCCACTCCAACACCAGAGACATGCATCCTACTATAAGTCGATCCTTCCATGATCCTATAGACCTGCAACTATCAGCACCCTTGACCGTGTTGCACAACCTCTTCCTGTGACGACATCTGTCATGTCTTTCACCCACATGTAATAACTACCATTAACTTCCCTAGTAACCCCGAACTGTTTCCAAGTACTCCTCGTGACTTTACGCTTTCTCCTGGCATGCTGCAGTAAACAATCCCATCAGCCATACTATCCACTATCAAATTTGACTCACCTATCGGCTTCACTCTGCGCTTAGGCTTCATGAGTCCATTCCTTCCTCCTCACTTGGATCTTGCCCAAAAACTGTCGACGTCACTGTTCGACAACATGTTGACCTTACTACCACTCTACAACAACTTGTCACCTATCGACATTCATGTGTCGACTATCAACTATCATCTGTCAACATTGACATGTCGACTATAGACCTCTTCACTCTTCGAGAGGTTCTACTCGACTTGTTGACTTCGGCAGCTAACCTGATCATCTGCACCAGTGGTCATCGACACTCTCTATGGTCGGTCTTCTCATGTTGATCAACTTTGATTGATCTTCCTAGGCCCTAATTCTACTGCATCAGACTCCCCAGATTAAAAAGAACTCGACTACCCCCTCAGTCTCCTGAAATATTCTTTGGAATTCCTTGTCATCTCCTGCAACTCATCATCTTTCCATCACACCAAGTATTCCTTCCTTCATGAACTGCGTGTATGCTCGACTTCACATTCCTCCATTACTTCTACGATCTCTTCCTTGTGTCGATCTAGAATTTGTGCTGTCTAGTCGATGTTCGACACTTCCATGCTTTCGTTGCTTGAACCCTCTTCGAACTTGTATAGATCTAAGACATTGAACATTGGTGAAATGCTCAACTCATTCAGAAGCTGCAACACATAAGCGTTGTCAGAAATTTTCTTCAAAATCTTACATGGTCCAATCTTCTTCAGCTTCAGCTTGTTATATGTCCCTGTCAGATGTTAAGATTTAATATGCTAAGACAGAAAATAGCAGCATTTCATTCCATTTCACAATAATAGAATATACAGGATCACTAAAGAAACAACAAGCACAGCATAAACACAAGAGACACAAATTTATCCTGGGAAACCCTCATGGGGTAGAAAACCCAGTAAAGCTTCCTCAATATAGATGATGAGCAATATACAAAGATGCAAACCAAATACATGATCTCCTCCTCCACCATAGCAGAAATCTCCTCCACAAGCGCGCTACTCTAAAGTGAGTGAGTGTGTTAAATGAGGAATACACCTCCTCTATTTATACACTACTCCGACTTGTCTTTTACACAAAACATGTAGGCTCGTATTTAACCAATGGGTTAAATACTCCACTACAACTGACTAGGCCAACCCCTCTAGGGTGGTCTAATAACCCTTTGACCCACATAACACATATAGGGCCGACCCCCACTAGGGAAGTCTAATAACCCAAGTTACCACATTTCGACGGAGGAATAAACATCTCCGGATATACAATAAGATCTTCACGGAGGAATGAAACATCTCTCGAATAATAAAATACAAATATAATATTCTTTGAAGTTACAATATCTCAACACTCCCACTTAACGAGAAGGATATTATAACAACATCTGCACGAGCAAGGAGTCATCAACATCATATCTGATACATCTATAAATCATTGGAAGCTTTCTCAACACCATCAGTAACTCAAGCAGTTACTGGAATATCTTCAATACTGGAACATTAACATCTTCAGTACTGAGTCTTTATCTTCTGCAGCACTCGACTAGCTACAACACCATCAACATCTGGATCCTCACGATCATCAGCATCGTCATCATACGATTATCAGCATCAGGATCATCTCGATCTACAGCATCTGAATCATCTCAATCTACAGCATCTGGATCATCTCGATCTACAGCATCTAGATCATCTCGATCTACAGCATCTGGATCATCACAATCTACAACATCTGGATCATCTCGATCTACAACATCTGGATCATCTCGATCTACAGCATCTGGACCATCACGATCTACAGCATCTGGATCATCTTGATCTATAGCATCTGGATCATCTCGGTCTACAGCATCTAGATCATCACGATCTACAACATCTGGATCATCTCGATCTACAGCATCTGAATCATCTCGATCTACAACATCTAGATCATCATGATCTACAGCATCTGGATCATTTGTATTAGTATCCACACCAATACATCAATCATCAAAACATGTATTCTTAGTAATACATATATCATCAAAAACATGTTTTCTCACTAATACATCTATTATCAAAAGCATGTATTCTCACTAATACATATATCATCAAAAGCATGTATTCTTACTAATACATCTATCATCAAAAGCATGTATTCTCACTAATACATATATCATCACAAGCATGTATTCTCACTAATACATCTATTATCAAAAGCATGTATTCTCACTAATACATCTATCATCAAAAGCATGTATTCTCAAAAGCATGTATTCTTACTAATACATCTCTCATCAAAAGCATGTATTCTCACTAATACATCTATCATCAAAAGCATGTATTCTCACTAATACATCTATCATCAAAAGCATGTATTCTCACTAATACACAACAGCATATCCCGCAACACACACGATCATATTATAGGATGATCAATCCCGCTCTCTTTAGGACATGGGTCCATGGATGATACAATCCAGATCAAGTTCCAGGATGATCAATCCTTATCACTTTAAGACAAGTCTCATGTCTAGGGACGATGCAATCCCGATCCAGTTCCACGATGATCAGTCCTTATCAATTTAAGACAAGTCTCATGTCTAGGGACGATGCAATCCCGATCAAGTTCCAGGATGACCAGTCCTTATCAATTTAAGACAAGTCTCATGTCTAGGGACGATGCAATCCCGATCCAGTTCTAGGATGATCAGTCCTTAACAATTTAAGACAAGTCTCATGTGTAGGGATGATGCAATCCCGATCCAGTTCCAAGATGATCAGTCCTTATCAATTTAAGACAAGTCTCATGTCTAGGGACGATGCAATCCCGATCCAGTTCTAGGATGATCAATCCTTATCAATTTAAGACAAGTCTCATGTCTAGGGACGATGCAATCACGATCCAGTTCCAGGATGATCAGTCCTTATCAATTTAAGACAAGTCTCATGTCTAGGGACGATGTAATCCCGATCTAGTTCTAGGATGATCAGTCCTTATCAATTTAAGACAAGTCTCATGTCTAGGGACGATGCAATCCCGATCCAGTTCCAGGATGATAAGTCCTTATCAATTTAAGACAAGTCTCATGTCTAGGGACGATGCAATCATGATCCAGTTCCAGGATGATAAGTCCTTATCAATTTAAAACAAGTCTCATGTCTAGGGACAATGCAATCCCAATCTAGTTCCAGTATGATCAATCCTTATCAATTTAATACAAATCTCATGTCTAGGGACGATGCAATCCCGTCACGTACATTTTGAACTGAGGTCCAGGGACGATGCAGTCCTATCTTCAATTCTTGGAGACATCAGTCTATGGATCAATTCTGGGACCTAAGTCTAGGGAAGATACAATCCCCTACATGTTAATTCAAGACTTCATTTTTGGAGACATCATGTCTACGGCTCTCTTTTTAGAGCATGTGTTGAAGGATGATACAATCCCTCTTCTTTCTCGGAGAGATCTATCTACGGCTCATTTTAGGACTGAAGTCTAGGGATGATCCAATCCCCAAATGTCCACCAAGGACTTCATTCTTGGAGACATCATGTCCACGGATCTCTTGAGGATGATGCAATCCTATCATGTCCACCAAGGTCTTCATTCTCGAAGACATACGTCTACGGCTCTCTTGAGGATGATGCAATCCTATCATGTCCACCAAGGACTTCCTTCTCGAAGACATATGTCTACGGCTCTCTTGAGGATGATGCAATCCTATCATGTCCACCAAGGACTTAATTCTCGAATACATACGTCTACGTCTCTCTTGAGGATGATGCAATCCTATCATGTCCACCAAGGACTTAATTCTCGAAGACATACATCTACGGCTCTCTTTAGAACATGTGTTCAAGGATGATGCAATCCCTCTATCACCTTAGACCCTGTCTAAGGACCATCCACAAACCTCTATGTCGGCATCACCAATATAGGTATCAACATCATTGACCTCACTGTCGATGCGGGAAATCTCATCATAAGTAATCACATCACTCCCCCTTTCGAGGAGGGTCCTTCTTAACTATATTAAGTTTGTCTTGGAAAATTTTTCTTGAGGTAGATGTTTGGTTAGTACATCGGATCGGCAGAGGTTTGGTTAGTGCATTGGTAACTTGTTACGAATTCGAATACTAACCATATCTTGTATATAGAAATGTCAGATCTATATGTGCTTTGACTTATCATGGAACACCAGATTCTCTGCCATTTTGGTACAACTCTGTTTGTCACATAGGATCATAGTTGGGTCCATCTCTAAGTCAATTATGAAGTCATACCACTTTACAATTAGCAGAGCAAGTAGCCATATATTCTGCTTGTGCTAAGAACCACACTAGATTGTTTCCTGCTCAACCACGAGATCATGGCTTATCCTAGACAATAACATCCTCTCAATGTGCTCTTCCTATCTGATACACTTCCTGCCCAATCAACATCTGTGTATCCATCCGAAGTCATGATATCCAAGATAACATAGATCAAATTCTATTGTATCCTTTAGGTACCGCATCACATGATTTGTAGCTTATCACGTGAACACATCTAGTTTCCACTAGATACTGACTCAAGGTGTTCACAACAAAGCATATATCTGACATAGTGTTCGTAAGATGCATCAATGACTCAATATTTTGTCTGTACAGAGTTAGATGGGTCTACTGATATGAGCCTCAATATCAGTCGAACTCTGTGGTGAGTTCCTTCTTGCATCCATGTCATCTGTGTATAGAAACCATATTCAACCTTGTAGCAAAGGTTGAGATCCACATCACCCATGGTGATCATTAAGCTCATCAATTGATTATCGATCGTGGGAACCCATACAAAACCTGATTCACACTTCTTCTTTAATTACACCATTAAGGGAATGGTCTTATCTAGCCACTTGGAGCAAACATCTCATCATGATTCTCTTCCTCTTTCTAGGAGAATCTTCTAGCCACAATCCTTCTATAGTGTGTTTGATTTGTAAATATTTTGTTGAGCATCCATCGCTTGTTCAGTGTTCATGATATTTCCTACAAATAAAAATTAAGTACATGATTAGTAATACTTCATAATCATCAAATCATATTGTCATGATAACCTATTATGCATACAGATATCATTTAAATAGTTATGCAACTATTTTGACCAATACTTTGGCACAAAACTTTTCCATATTCTGTATGCATACAGTGGCTATCTAGATGCCTTCCATCTCTACCAGAACATACTATCGAGAGTGTGCACAACTCTCAGCATGTCAGGAAAGAGGTTTCATTCTAGACACCCAACAATGGAATGTTTGTCCAACTTACCAATCATATGCATATTAGTAGTATACTGTTTCAATGCTCTATGAATGTTTACACTCAGCATGATATATTCTAGGAATACAAATATGCATACAAGCAATATCATTTACTATTTCAAATAACAACTCAAATACTTATCTTTTATGTTTGTGTGGTTGCCTCTCGCTTGATCTTCTATATGTCTTTTGAACTTCTATTCATTCTGTATCACTGTGCGTGCTCAAGTGTGCACTAGTGTCATCCTCATGATCTCATACATAAACATATATTCATTAGTATATTCTCAAAACATTCTAATTCTAAATAATCTTGAATATGTATATTCATGATCATTAGTATTTAGGGTTTCAAGGAAGTCTTCTTTTACTCATGCATATTATTGTTTGATCATAGTACTCTTCTGGTTAATTAAATCATCAAGATAAGAGACATAATATGCATAAACCCTTGATTACTAACTTTATGAATAAGCATAACCAATCATACCAAGTATACTTATATAAGGGATCCTAACACAAGGTAAGATTCTAACTTGACATAGGAAAACATACCTGGATTAGTATACCTACTTAGTTATGTACAACATACCTAAACAATCTCTTCAATGATTTAGAGATCCTGAGCTAAAACCTGCATGTATCATAGCTTAAGCATAATATAACAAAGTCATACATACCTCGTAAGTAGAACAAAGATTACGGATGGGTCTTTGTCTTCATGTTGTCATGGTCATGGAACTTGATTTGTCTTTTGTGATGTACCTATATCTTGTTAGCAGACAACATCAACCTCACACAACACCATAATGCATTAGTACAATCATATAGCCCTAATCAATGAATGTCTTCGATCATTTACATGCATTCATACTGTTACTAGTGTGATAAGACAATTCTAACATTAATCTAGATTGTACTAATAAATAATATGAAGACAAACACATCATGAACTTAATCAAGAATCAGATTTCAAGACATACATGAACCTCCTTAAGTCATACCTGTCGAGACTTCTTGTAGTCTTCTTATGTAAGGCCTTAGCCTCAACTCCCCCTGAAACCTGATTGGGAGCTTGATTAGGGTTTTCTAGAGAAACCCTAAAAATTCAATATTTGACTTTCACACTTCTGAATGGATGGAAGGATGTGTCTTGCTAGCATACTTCAATTTTGAAATCTCCAAAATTTGACCCCTCAAAATTGCCTTTGAAACTTCTGGATCTTCTAGACAAGAACCTGAACTAGGGTTTGATGAAGCCCACCCTTCTTTCCAATCAAAAGGTTTGATCCAAGGCTCT
This sequence comes from Larix kaempferi, assembly GCA_027924585.1. Lineage (NCBI taxonomy): Eukaryota > Viridiplantae > Streptophyta > Pinopsida > Pinales > Pinaceae > Larix > Larix kaempferi. Next base: position 6,985,738 of record BSBM01000403.1, read on the forward strand.
AAACTATTATTTTTTTGAGGAGCTTCCAGCCGTGGTTACAGACTTCAAAAATTCCAACTTTTGCTGAAGCCCTAATTTTTCATCTTTCCGATCAAAATCCCGAATTGGGGTTTGATCAAGCCTGGTCTTCTACCCAACCAAAAAATTCGATCTTGGTGTCTAAATTTCGATTTTCCTGAGTAGCATTCAGTCGTGGATTCCGATTCCAAAAATTCTAACTTTCTCCGAAACCCTAAATTCCGGAAACCATGAATGAAGCTGCTCCAAAAATAATTATGTTTTTACAGAAATATGTACCTGATTGATTCTGCTGTAACTCCAAACTTTTTGCTCCACAGGGTCTGAAATTTTTTTTTTTGTGTTATCCTGACCTGTCATCTTTCCATCCCGACAGGTCTGACCTCAATTGGATTTTCTAAGAGAGAGTTATGCCAAGTGTCACAACGTGACCTGTTTATGGGATAAAATAGGAGATCAAAGTTGTATGGCGTGCCACATGTCACTGGTTATACTTTGGCCTCTGAAAACATTTCCTAAGATAGTACAGTCTGTGTACTACCTGTCACATTTTACTAAATTTCATTTGGAGCTTCCTAGCCCAATTTATGACCTTTTTTCGTAGGTCACCTGATTTTGACTGAGATCTGGAAGAGGCAGAAACCCTAAATTGTACTGATCATAACTTACAAAGTAAAACGAATATGAGGGTGCCCTTTGGACAAACGATACCTGTAGATGTTATCTACAACCTGTAAAGATTTCAGATCCTGAACCTTCTCCAAAATTGATTTATGGTGAAAGTTCCACGATGACATGTTTTTGATATATAAAACCCTAACCTTGAAATTGTCGTAAGTAAAGCAAGTGTCGTAAGTGCCATACATTGCCTTCCTTCAGGTTAGCTCTGATACCATGTTAAGATTTAATATGCTAATATAGAAAATAGCATCATTTCATTCCATTTCACAATAATAGCATATACAGGATCACTAAAGAAACAACAAGCACAACATAAACACAAGAGACACAAATTTATCCTGGGAAACCCTCATGGGGTAGAAAACCCAGTAAAGCTTCCTCAATATAGATGACCAGAAATATACAAAGATGCAAACCAAATACATGATCTCCTCCTCCACAATAGCATACCTCTCCTCTACAAGTGCGCTACTCTCAAGTGAGTGAGTGTGTTAAATGAGGAATACACCTCGTCTATTTATACACTACTCTGAATTGTATTTTACACAAGACATGTAGGCTCATATTTAACCAATGGGTTAAATAACCCACTACAACTGACTGGGTCGACCCCTCTAGTGTGGTCTAATAACCCTTTGACCCACATAACACATATAGGTCTGACCCCCACTAGGGAAGTCTAATAACCCAAGTTACCACATTCCGACGGAGGAGTAAAGATCTTCGGATATACAATAAGATCTTCACGGAGGAATGAAACATCTCTGGAATAATAAAGTATAAATATAATATTCTTTGAAGTTACAATATCTCAACATCAGAAATATCTCCTTCCACAAATGAGCATAGGTCCAAGTCTCCTTCATTGAACGACTGTAGTCTCTTCTTCCTGTCAGCTATCAACTTGTATGTTGTGTTGCTCTTCTCTATGCTCTTTCGCACATATTCATGAATTTCTTTCATGTGCTTTGCGAATGATTCCACATCCACTCTTTTCCTGATCTCTGTCGATAACTTGACCAAATCCACCACTCCATGTGGGCTTCTTCCTTGAACAATATGGAATGGGCTCAAACCTTTCGACCAACTCACAAAATTGTTGTATGCGAACTCTGCTTGTGCCAACACATTCTCCCACTAATTAGGTTTGCGACCGTCAAACATCTCAGAAGGTTTCCTAAAAATCCGCTCACCACCTCGGTATTTCCATCTCTCTGCGGGTGATATGCCGAGCTAAACTGCAACTTCATGTCCAGTTTCTTCCATAGGGTTCTCCAGAAATGCCCCATAAACTTGGTATCTTTGTCCGACATGATACTCTTCGGCAACCCATCCAATCTAACTACTTCCTTGAAGAATAGTATAGAAATTCCTATGGCGTCACTTGTCCTCTGACACAAAATAAAGTGTGCGATTTTTGAAAATCTATGGGCTACAACAAAAATTGAGTTGCTTCCTTGCTACGTCTTCGACAATCCTAGCACAAAATCCATGCTCAGGTTCTCCCATGGGGTATTTGGTACTGGAAATGGTGTATACAACCGCATGTTCTGACTTCTTCCTTTTGCCAATTGGAAAACTCTACATTATTGAATCGACTTTCTGACGTCTGTCGCCATCCCTAGCCAGTAATACTTTTCTTCGGCCAATGCCTTAGTCTTGTCGATGCCAAAATGACCTGCTAATCTGCCACTATGCAACTCTCGGATTAGGTTCTCTCTTACTGATCCTTTGGGAACACACAACTAATTTCCCCTAAACAGATAGCCTTCTTGGATGAAATAATCCAAATATGGAGTTCTATCGGCACTCTATGGTTCGCGACAAGCTTCCCATGCTTTCCCAAAATCCTCATTGGTAGCATACTCTATCTTCACCGACTCTATTCCTATCACCTGAACTTTCATCGTGTTCAGCAATGCAATTATTCTACTTATCACATCGACAACATTATTCAACTTGCCCGAGCTATGTCGCAACATGAATGTATATCCCTGTAGGAATTCGATCCATTTCATGGGCCACTGATTTAAATTCGACTGAGTATTCAGATACCTTAGTGCTTTGTGATCTTTGTATAACACAAATCCCTTGGGAAACAAATAATGCATCTACTTCTTCAATGCATGGACAATAGCATAAAATTCTTGGTGACACACCAAATATTTTCGCTTTTGCATCATCCAACTTTTCACTGAAGAATGCAATTGGTTGGCCCTTCTGGCTCAAAACTGCGCCTATTTCTATTCCACTTGCATCGCAATCAACCTAAAAAAATTTGTCGAAATATGGGAGCGCCAACACTTGGCTCTCAGTGACCTTTTCCTTCAACTTGTCAAAAGCTTGCTGGGATGCTTCCATCCACTTGAAATCCCCTTTGCGCATGCACTCTGTCAATGGTGCATAAATCCGACTGAATCCCCTGATGAACTTCCTGTAAAAAGTGGCATGTCCATGGAAACTCCTCACTCCAGTTGCGCTTGTTGATTCAGGCCAATCCAATATCCCCTCCACCTTTTCTGGGTCCATCACCAACCCTTTACCTGAGATTACGAATCCCAAGTATACTAGTTCTCCCTTCATGAAGAAACACTTTTGCAGGTTCACAATCAACTTCTCTTCCTGCAACTTCTACAATACCTGTCGAATGTGTCCCAAGTGTTCTGCCTTGGTTCGACTGAAAATCAGAATGTCGTCTAGAAAAACTACAACAAACTTTCCCAAGAATGGTTGTAGCACTTCGTTCATCAATTGCATGAATGTGATAGGTGTGTTAGTCAATCAAAATGGCATGACTAACCACTCATACAACCCTTCTTTTGTCTTGAATGTTGTCTTCCATTCATTGCCTTCTCTAACTCGAATCTCGTGATAACCGATGTTTAGGTCTATCTTCATGAAGTACTTCTCTCCACTCAAACAATCCATCAAGTCATCCATTCTCGGCAATGGAAATTGATACTTGATCATGATCTTGTTGATAGATCTGGAGTCTGTACACATCCTCCATTCTCCACCTTTCTTCATTGCTAATACTATTGGTACCGCGCATGGACTCAGACTCTCTCTGATCAATCCTCTATCCAACAACTCCTGGACCTGTCGATTGAGTTCTTGACCTTCTGTCAGACTCATCTTATGCAGCGCTTTGTTTGGCAGACTTGACCCTGGAATTAAGTCAATATGATGGTATATGATCCTTGTCGGTGACAATCCCATTGGTGTCTCATCGACCACTATGCTTTGAAACTCTTCAAGCATATTTTCGACTTCGACCAAAGTCTTCTCCATTGTCGCCTTCTCGACACATGGTCCCTTTGGAATGATAGCATAAAACCTCGACTACCTTTCCTCTTTCGCGAGGATATCTTTTGCTGAACACATCAGCACTCGCTTCTCCCAAAATTTCCTCTTGTCCTGCTTACCGTCATTTTTCTCCTCCGATTTCGTCTTAAGAGTCCTCTTCACGCCATTCTTCCACACTGTGACTGTGTTAGCTTGACCATCATAGATTTTTTTTTATCATATTTCTATGGTATTCCTAACAATAGATGGCACGCATTCATTGGGCTTACGTCACATAGTACATTGTCCTATAACTTCCCAACCTTGAAGTTAATCAAGAACTGTCTGGTCACCTTCACATGGTGTCCTTTCTGCCACCATGAGATCTTGTATGGGTGTGGATGTTCTCGACACTTCAACCCAATCTTGTCGATTAACTCTATTGACACAATATTCCCAGTGCTTCCACCATCAACTATGGTCCTGCACCGCCATTCGTCGATTCGTACGTTCGTTCAAAAGATCACCATTCAATGTGATGACTCTTTCTCGTCGCGTTTGTCTTCTTGAAAGAATGTTCTGTTGAATGTCAAACTTCAGTTCCTTCTTTTCTCATCTCTACTACTGTCGGATGCCAATTCTTCTCTCTTGTCGACTTGCTCATCCCTTCGACGTCTCGGCTTCAAATCCTCTATAACATGTAGGTTCTCTGGGAATTCATATGCCTTGTGTCCCGCTCCATGACACTTGTAACAAATTATGGATGGTTTGTTAGCTCCTTTTCTATTAGATGGACCACCTCAACCATACGCAGCTTGATCGTGGTTCTCTTGTGCTATTTCCGTTGTTGATGTCCCTTCCACATGTTGACTATCTTCGACAATTTCCTTCCTATAACCACTACTTTGGCCATTCGTAGAAACCATCTTCGCACCCCGACCAGTCATCCTACCTCTGGTCACTGTGGATTTCCTCGACAGTTTCTCTTCTGCCTTCAAAGCTAACTAGTAGGCTTCACCCAGTGCTCTGAATCTTGACATGCTCAATTCATCCTGAATGGCATATTTCAAGTCGTTCACATATCTAGCAACAACTTCTTCTCCTTCGCCGGTCTAGCCCGACTTATCAAAAATCTATAGAACTCTTATGTGTACTCATTAATGGTCATCCCCTTTTGTTGAAAGTTGTGCAACTTCTTGAACAAGGAAATCACATAGTCATTCAGCAAGAACTTTCCTTTCAACTTAGTGACCATCCTTTCCCAAGATATGATTTTCTCCTTGCCCTTCTTGACTCTATCAACGTGCACACTGTCCCACCACAATGAGGCATGACCCTTCAAACTCAGACATGCAGTCTTAACCCACTTAGGATCCTCAATCTGCTCTATGTCGAAGTGTTTCTCCATTTCTCTTAACCAGTCGATCAAATCTTCTAGATCCAGACTTCTCGAGTAGGTACGAACATTTATCTTGGTCCGACCTCTAGTCTTTGTCAGAATTTTGATGAGTTTTTCTTCTGGTTCTTGTCCTGCATCATCCTCAGCTTCCACTTCTTCAAATTCCTCATCGCTATGGTCTAGTGCATCAGGAATACAACCACACCTCTAGCTCTCTTTGATCGATGCGACTTCATTTGTCAAATTTTGCATTGGTCGGATGCACTCGTTGAACATCTCATGATCAACTGTGACTGTTGCGCCATGCGGTCTTCGTCCTCAGACATTAATGCCTTTGTGAGCCATTTTCAACCTTTGCTAAAACTCCCACTTGTCCAATCACAACCAGACTTCAACATGTCATGTAAAACACTACCCAACATGAGCTGGAGCTGTTCAACGCACTTCCAAGATTAATATCACTGAGGTTCTTCGGCACGTAGGATTTTCTTCCAGCTCTGATATAATTATCCTTCGGCTCTTAGGATACTATAGATATTATACCAACTGGCGCAAGCCGCCTTATCGCAACAAGGTTCTTGCTTAATAGTAGACACAACACAACCACAATGCTCACATAAACAAGATGTAATGCAGGATTCCATAAGTGGCTTTTATTAATACTACCAATCAGTTACAATGCAGAATAACTGTAAATGCAAATAACTAACTATCTTTCGGCCTCAACCGTTACAATACATAAGTAACTGTTGTCACATACCCCAATTTTGCAAAAATATTGTAATTATTTTATTATATTCCTGAGACATTACGTTAAATTTACTGCTAATTAGGAATTGATGACTCAGCATAGTCACCAGAAATGGAATGTAATTCTGAATATTTTATTATCAATAAATAAATTATGGAGACAACAGCATAGGAGAGCTGTTAAAAGAGGTTACTGGTCTAACTGGTGGATGGAACTAGGTGTAAAGGCAAAAGACAAGTGGCAGCATCCTCAAACGCTTCCTAATTTGCACGTGGCAACTTCCCTATATTTTGGGGTCATGATTCCCCAAGAAAGTGGAATCTGAGCAGGTGGCTCATTAATGACAGTTAACCCAACTAAGACCTAGGCAATCTTTTAAATAGTACTCAATGAACTGAGCTGGGGGTTCAACATTGTTCTGGAGGGAGGATACATTTAGGTGAATGTTATTCAGGAGTCCCATTGAGGAAGAGGGAAAAACAGTAAGGAAGTTGTTTGGAGTGGGATGTTGTAGTAACTTGGTTCCAGTTTAGTTGTTTTGGCTGAGTGAATTGTTTTGCTGCACCTAGTTCCAGCCAGGGAGACCAAAGCAAGCTCGAGGGTCCTGAGAAGTGTTGTCTAGGAAATCTCCAGGAATTGGTAGGGAGGAACATCCTCCCATTGCTTTTGTTGACCCCAGTGTAAGCAGATTCTTTTATTTATTGCTTTGCGTTTATTAAGTATAAATGAATGTTTGTTATGATTATCATCTATATTTCTGAATAGTAATAGTTTAGTAATGGATAATATCCCAGAATATCAGTATGAAGGATTTTAAATAATTACTGTGTTTTACAGCATTCCTTAATAGCATTATTTCAGTACTGACCCGGTTTTCTCATGCAAGTTGTACAATAGTGATACGGTATTCAATAATTTATTATTATAATGTTTTTTTGTTTAAAATCCTAGTTGTTTATAATAGTTTATATAGACAAGTAGGGTTTAAGAGTATAGTAACTATTTCTGGAATTACAACTCATCTGAACCAACATAGGAATAGAAATAAGTTCTGTACAGATATTTTTACAGTGTTATTATCATTTTGATAATTTGCAGTTCAAACATCTACTTTGTTTGTTAGTGTAAAACCCTAGATACCTATTTCCATTCATAGTTTGTTAAGTGAATTAATAAACAAACCCTTTTAAAGATTAAACAAGTCTTTATTTAATAATTAAAACTTTTGAGTAAAACCCTAGCAGGAAGTTATCACAAGGACTCTAATATTGTTAATAATCTAGTTATTGCCTTGAAAACAAAAGAAGAAACAGAACCCATTGTCGAGCTTAAACATCATCATGAAATCTTACCCCAAACTCTCTATTACAACAGAGTCTTAGACACAACATTAGATTGAGCAGCTAAATGATATCACGATCGAGGGGATTGAGTGAAACCCTATCTTTCCAATTTACAACAATACGATTTGTTAGCAGAGAAAACCTATACAAAACAAAACAGATAGAACAGTGTTTCCAGTTCATTGCCGAGACTCATTATCATCACGATATCCTTCACTTATTTCACAGTGTCGACAAAATTATTCCCTAGTGACATACTAAACAGTTAAACAAGAGGTATCAATTAAAAATTAATTTAAAACCTATCATCTCAAACTTTACAAATAATTTACATTTAGAATTTGGACAACGATTCCATCACGGCCGCAGCCTAATTTTTCACTGTGTTGATAATTTTAAAACTTAAAGCTGAAAATATATGATGCATACACTAGCTCAAAACCTATAGAAGACTTTAAACAAGTCATATTATCCAAACATTGGAAACTCATTACAACGATTTTTCCATCTACAGCCGCAGCCTCATTTCATAACTTAAGCACATAGTAAAAAAAAAATAGAGATTTACGCTTTAACCATCAGCTTGTATGCACACAGGAAACTTTTAATATTTGATATTATCAAAACCTGGAGCGGAAACCCTAACTCAATGTAAGGGTTTAGCAACAAAACACATTTCAACAAAACTCGTATACACAAGAGAAATTCTTCATCAGAAACGTAATGTCAAACCCTGAGTGAAATTTGTAGAGCTCTGTATTAAAAACTATGAGGCCATATTATCATCTACAGGTCAGTTCCAGAGCCTTCCTATCTATCTATATGTGTTACACAGTATTGCGTCTACAAGGATTTTATAACACGAAAACAAAAATAGTAATACAAAACGAATCAGGGCCTTAACATTTCCTTATGACACGAGATTTAACCCATAACTTTTCATTTACACACATAGGAAGGTATTTAACAACGCTGCCGTAATCCCTATATCACTTCATGCAAGACAAACCCTAATATCTACAACCAGCAAGGAGGAATGCCATGGCTAACGACCAGGCTTACCCAGAGAAGCCAACCGACGAGGTGAGCGCCCTCTACACCTTCGTGAGCAACCAGGTCCTGCATTAACATTTATAGTACTAGTTAACAAACGCAATTATAAAAAAAATACAAAAAAATCCAAATCTTTAACTATAAAGACAATGGTGAAGACCTGTAACTTACCACGTTTGAGCAGTACTTGTAACACTGTATTCAGTATGGAAACCGCAAGTTTAGTGAGTGTAAGAACCCCATCCTCGTTAACAAATACCACAAGCTGGCAGAAACTAGGGTAGCTACAAAAATGGAAGCTCCATCAGGACTAAGCCGAGAGTTGTTGGTAACGCAGAACAAGGTTAAACTTTGACAATAAAAAGGATAAAAACCCTAGGATATTAACCAACTACAGTCGCCATTAACACAGTATATTAACTCCCTTACAATATAGCCAACAAGCCTGAAGGATTACCGACGCAGTGAGACTGTGCTCCATAACGTATCGATGGGGTTCGGACAGGAGGGTTTCACTCGGCGACCGAGCCCGAGGGCGAGGGAAACGTGCCCAGCTAGGGTTGAGTCAACACTTAAATATCCTCAACAATTGGCGTAGAAACAAACATGTCGCCCTTTAATCTTTGCATGCCGTTGGTCAAATTTCTATAGTCCGTGATGTGATCCCAATCATTCTTATGTTCAATTAAAATCGCAGAGTGATAAAATACAATCATAGCATGGGTATCCTTCATAAGGTCATGATACCATGCTTAGACTTACTAATATTTACATAATGAAAACATTGATATCTAACTCGCATAGTGCACAAAAAAATACCTGCCATACAACCATTAGAATCATGCGTATGTCAATGGTACCCAAGACACTGATGGTTTATCCAACAAGTTGTCAATAAAATATTAAAGCATGAGTAATAGAATTTTTGCATGGAGTCCTTAAAAGTTGAATCGATACAAGTTCCTAGGTTATCCTTTAAATAATCAAAACATTAGGACATTTTCTCGAATCTCTCTTTGTGTAATTTAAACATTGACTCAGTAATTCATACAATATGAACATCGATCGAATTTTAGTCATGTATTATTCTATACATAGAGGGAGTGTTTGGCATTGTAAAGGTTATTTTGGTAAATAGGTAATGTAAATTATGAATGGGTTAGAACAACAGCTCACTATTTTGGCTTCAACCTTATTCTCTTTAGAAAAGACATACGGAACATCAATCTTTAAGTCTACAAGATGATGGAATAAAGTATGGTATAATGTTTCACAATCCTACAATGTTAGCGTCAAGTGAGACAGCTGCTAGTCTTGTGTTTATATCTTTAACATTTATAGGAATAGGAGTAGCGGTGCAATCGAATCAAAACCCTTAAGGTTTTCGTGAGAAGACCTGTAACTGACAAAGATATTCCACCATGCTAGCAGTAAGCATTTTATACAATGAAATTTACCAAGTCATTTATAAGGGTAATAGTAAAAATCATACAGTAACAAGAGATAAGAAAAAGTGGACTAAATTATCATAATCCAGTGACATTATACAGTGCTAGATAATAGATATTATTGCAAAACAATAATAATATCAAAGAATCAATACTCCCTAGGGATATTTAAATCTGTTGATCAAAAACAATAGCTATCACACCCTCATGTAAATTTCAACCTTCTCTATTAGTATGATTTCCTGAATAGTATCGGATGGGAATTCTACCTTAAAACACTTGACAACCTGTCTAGCATGTTATACCTTACTGAACAATTTGGTACAGTGAAATGATTTATAATGCTTTAAAATTTAATTTCAGCGACCCGTACTTTACTTGTATGCCTGTAAGAGAAAGCCAGTATGATGCATTAGCTCAAAAGCTAAGTAAGCCCAATCTGCTATGGCAACTCCCCCTTGAGGTTGCACAACAGTAAAACAATCAGTAACGGAAAGAAGAAAACCATAATATAGAAAAGAATCATTCAAACACATTTACAACCACATAAGTTAAACAAACAGTTAAATGACTGCATTCAATAACATTTATTGCAATTTTAAAAATTTTAAAATTTTTGAAAATTACTGGGTTTTGACATGTGGTATCAGAGCATGGTTCATACACTAGGCCTGGATATGACTCAACTAGTTTCCGCAAAATAGTGCAAATGAAAAGAAAATTATATATATATATATATATATATCATGTACTAACTTGTACTTTCTGTTTCATAAAGACAGAGCAGAAAAAGTCCTTTTTCTGAATCTAACAGGCAGGTATGGCAAAGCTGGGAGAATATGCCGAGGAGGAATCTCCAAACACTACGACAAGATAGATGCCGAGAGAACCTGTGACAGAGGAGGTACTTGCTCACTCCTCGGAACTGATGCAGACCATAAAAGGTTTAAAGAATGAGATAGAAACAGTCAAGAAGGATAATGAAAGGATTCTGAAAACTCAAGAGCAGTTAAATCAATTATTGATAGAAAAATTTCAGACTGAAGGAAGAAACAAAAGAGCTGGATCTGAAGAAGCCAGTCATCAAAAAGGGTCTAAAAAGATGAAACCAGCTAAATCTGAAAACAGTTCATCATCTGAAGAGAGAAAGGGACAACACAACTATCACACCACTAGTGACAGCAGTGAGGCTGAGTTGTATGATAGAAAGAAGAAATTCAGACCTTACGAAGAGATTTCCGGGGAATTTAAGAAAATAAAACCCCCAACTTTCAATGGAGAATCTGAGATGGGCAAAGAAGCAGAATCTTGGTTATCTGGGATGAGAAAATATTTCCAGATTTACAACTATTCAAATCAGCTGAAGGCACGAATGGCCATCTACAACCTTTCTGGAAAAGCAGACATATGGTTGCAAGACCTGAAAAGGGTCAAGGGGATCAAAGAAAAAGAAGTCAATTGGAGTAATTTTAAAAGGTACATCAAAAAGAAATTTTTGTTTGAAAAATACTATGAAGAAAGGGCCAAGGAATTTTATGAACTGAAGCTAGGATCTATGACTATGAAGGACTTAAATAGTAAATTCTTGAGTATGTTAAGGTATGTGCCGTATTTTGTCAAAGAAAAGCCAAAACTACAACGGTTTCTTAGCTGCCTGCCATATCATATCAAGGACAGAATTGAATATGATAACCCCAAAACTTTGGAAGAAGCTATGCGAAAGGCTAATTTCTATTTTGAACAGAATAAAAAGAAAGAAGGAATAGCCAACTGGAAGGCTAAAAAGAACAGTAATCAGCTGGAGTACAGGAAAAAGGAGTTTGTACCCCAGAAAAATTTCCAGAATAACAAGAACATAAACCATATTAATGGTAAAAGCTTCCAGGGAAACAAAAATGGAGCTACTAATCATTCCAACAATTTCAAGTGCAGCAAAGAGACTTCTAACAATCATGGAAATTACACTAAGAATTTTGAACGAAAGGAGCCTGTTAAGTGTTGGGAATGCAATGGCCCACACTATGCTTCAGTTTGCCCAAATCGAAAGAAACCAATCAGCAATATTCATACTATACAAGATGAAATGACTATTGGAGACTTTGCAGGGACTATGCCCCGAATCAATGCAGCGTTGGAGAACCTCCAAGCTGACTATCAAACTTCCATGGTGGAAGTAGGAGGTATGATTAAAAAAACCCCTGTAACTATTTTAATAGATCCAGGTGCTAGCCTTAGTTATATTTCACCACATATAGTAGAAAAATGTAATCTGACTGTTGAAAGATTTGATAACTCTTGGTCAGTACAACTAGCCACTGGGGCAAAAAGGAAGGTGAATTGTTATGTTAAAGAATGTACTTTAGATATGAATGAATTTCAAACTACTGTTCAATTAAATATTCTGCCACTTGGCTCGTATGACATGCTTATTGTTATGGACTGGTTAGAACAGCATAAGGTAGTTTTAAACTGTTTTGACAAAACTTTTAGGTGTGTAAACAGTAATGGACAGCCTGTAACTGTTAGGGGTATTCCTAGGAAAACAGTAGTCAGGCAGATTTCTGCTTTACAACTTAAAAGGGCAGTCAGAAAAAGGTGCAAAGCCTATGCTATAACTATTACAGATGAGACAGATAAGTCTGAAAGCAGCAAGATAACAGTAGAGGATATCCTGGTAGTAAATGAATTTATTGATGTTTTTCCTAAGGAAATCCCAGAATTACCTCCCAAAAGAGAACTGGATTTTACAAATGAACTTGTACCTGGTGCTGTACCCAGTTCAAAAGCTCCGTATCGTATGAATATTTTGGAGCTTAATGAATTAAAAACTCAGTTAAAGGATTTAATAGATAAGAATTACATTTGACCCAATGTGTCCCCTTGGGGAGCACTAGTAATTTTTGTTAAAATGATGGACGGAACTATGCGACTTTGCATAGATTACCGTCAACTGAACAAGATGACGATTAAAAACAGATATCGGTTGCCTCGCATAGATGATCTGTTTGATCAGCTACGTGGAGCTACGGTGTTCTCTAAGATAGACCTGAGATCAGGTTATCATCAAGTGAGGATTAAAGAAGAGGATATATTTCAGAGAGCTTTCAGAACGAGATATGGACATTACGAATTTGTCGTAATGCCATTCGGGCTTACTAATGCCCCAGCCGTCTTTATGTGCCTAATGAATAACATAATGCATAAGTACTTAGATAAATTTGTTGTCGTATTCATCGATGACATTTTAGTTTATTCTAAGAATGAAGAGGAGCATAAAGAACATTTACGGATAGTCTTACAAGAACTACGAGAGCAGTAGCTCTTTGCGAAGTTCAGTAAGTGTGACTTCTTCAAAGATGAAATCCAGTACTTAGGACATGTAGTCACCAAGGAAGGGATTTCAGTTGATCCTGAAAAGATCTGGGCAATTGAGGATTTGCTAGTACCAACAGACGTAACAGATGTCAGGTCCTTCATGGGAATTACCGGTTACTACCAGAGATTCATTGAAGGCTTTTCAAAAATAGCTAACCCAATCACTTCCTTGCAAAAGAAAGGCAAGAAGTTTGATTGGAACGTGAAGTGTGAAGAGAGCTTTAAGAAATTGAAGACTTTATTAACAACTGCGCCTATTCTAAGAATAGCAGATCCTAATAAGGATTTTGTAGTCTGCACCAACGCTTGTAATGATGGTTTAGGCAGAGTGTTGACTCAGGAGGGACATGTCATTGCCTATGAGTCCAGGAAGCTGAAGATTCACAAAAGGAATTATGCCAGTTATGATTTGGAATTGGCTACTATTATCCATGCTTTAAAGATGTGGCGACACCACTTAATAGGCAGAAAGTTTACATTAATGACTGATAATAAGGCTCTGAAATACCTTTTAGACCAACCTAATTTAAATGCAAGGCAAGCCAGGTGGTTGGCCTTCTTAAGTGAGTACGATTTCGAAATTCAGCACATAAAAGGAAAGGAAAATAAGGTGGTTGATGCTTTGAGCAGAAATGCAAGGCTGAATTTTATATCAGCTATCAGCACCTATACCTCTGATTTAAATAAACAGCTGGCTGAAGGGACAAAATTGGATGAAGTTTATCAAGATTTACAAGCTACAGCTAAGGAACAACCTACAGAAAGTTTGATAAAGGGGTATAGCTTAAATAAAGATGGATTTTTATTGTTTAAAGACAGGTTGTATGTTCCAAATGTACCTAAAGTTAAACTGTTAATTCTGGACGAAGTTCATAAAACCCCTTACTCAAGGCATCCAAGCTACCAGAAAATCGTCACTATGTTGAGAAAAGATTATTTTTGGCCTAATATGAAATCTGAAATAGCTGAGTATATAGCTAGATGTTTAGACCATCAATAAGTAAAAACAAAACACCAACATCCAGCTGGGTTATTACAACCTTTGCCTATTCCTAGTTGGAAATGGCAAATAATCAGCTTAGATTTCATTACGGGATTACCCAAAAATCAGCATCAAAATGATTCAATTATGGTGGTAGTAGATAAATTGAGTAAATCAGCACACTTTATTCCTGTTAGAACCACTTACAAGGATGCAAACATAGCTGATATTTTTCTGAAACAGATTTTTCGGTTACATGGTGTTCCAAAAGTTATTATTTCAGACCATGATCCTAAATTCACAGGAAATTTCTAGAAATCTTTGTTTCAAGGATTAAACACAACTCTAAATTTCAGCACTTCGTTCCATCCTCAGACGGACGGACAAACTGAAAGAGTTAATCAGGTGTTAGAAGATCTGCTAAGAATGTATGTTAAGGATCAACCAGGTAAGTGGGAGGATTATTTACATTTAGCAGAATTTGCATACAATAACAACTATCAATCGTCAGCTAAGTTTAGTCCTTTTGAAATTTTGTATGGACGTAAATGTAACACTCCTATCTCTTGGAGTAATCCAGTAGATAGATTAGTGTTAGGACCTGATTTATTAAAAGAGATGGAACATATTGTGAAACAAGTGCAGGTAAATTTGAAGATCGCCCAGGATCGGCAAAAGAGTAAAGCAGATTTGAAAAGAACTCCTAAAGAGTTCCAGGTAGGTGAACATGTGTTCATCAAGGTGAGACAAAAGAAGAGCTCCCTAAGACTAGGGAGTTGTGCAAAATTAGCGCCACGTTTCTGTGGTCCGTTTGAAATTTTATCTAAAATCGGTCAAGTTGCTTATCAACTAGCATTACCACCTAATTTAAAAGTACACAATGTTTTTCATATTTATGTTCTGAAAAAGTATGTTCATGATGCTACTCATGTTATTGATTGGAACATTGTACAAGTAGAACTAGAAGGGGAAGTTCTGGTGGAACCGGATTGTATCCTCAGGAGGACGGAAATTACTCTGCGGAACAGCACAATTGGACAGCTGAAGGTGCAATGGAAGCACCTTAGTCCTGAAGAAGCTACCTAGGAACTGGAAAGTAAGATGCAGGAAGCATACCCAAATCTATTCCAGCAGGTGGCTGAGGATGAGGAATAAGTAACATCGAGGGCGATGTTAAATTTTAAGGGGGTGTGTAAGTCACATACCCCAATTTTGCAAAAATATTGTAATTATTTTATTATATTCCTGAGACATTACGTTAAATTTACTACTAAGTAGGAATTGATGACTCAGCAGAGTCACGAGAAATGGAATGTAATTCTGAATATTTTATTATTAATAAATAAATTATGGAGACAATAGCATGGGAGAGTTGTTAAAAGAGGTTACTGGTCTAACTGGTGGATGGAACTAGGTGGAAAGGCAAAAGGCAAGTGGCAGCATCCTCAAACACTTCCTAAGTTGCAGGTGGCAACTTCCCTATATTTTGGGGTCATGATTCCCCAAGAAAGTGGAATCTGAGCAGGTGGCTCATTAATGACAGTTAACCCAACTAAGACCTAGGCAATCTTTTAAATAGTACTCAATGAACTGAGCTGGGGGTTCAACATTGTTCTGGAGGGAGGATACATTCAGGTGAATGTTATTCAGGAGTGCCATTGAGGAAGAGGGAAAAATAGTGAGGAAGTTGTTTGGAGTGGGATGCTGTAGTAACTTGGTTCCAGTTTAGCTGTTTTGGCTGAGTGAATTGTTTTGCTGCACCTAATTCCAGCCAGGGAGACCAGAGCAAATTCGGGGGTCCTGGGAAGTGTTGTCTGGGCACTCTCCAGGAATTGGTAGGGAGGAACAGCCTCCCATTGTTGTTGTTGACCCCAGTGTAAGCACGTTCTGTTATTTATTGCTTTGCGTTTATTAAGTATAAATGAATGTTTGTTATGATTATCATCTATATGTCTGAATAGTAATAGCTTAGTAAAGGATAATATCCCAGAATATCAGTATGAAAGATTCTCAATAATTACTGTGTTTTACAGCATTCCTTAATAGCATTATTTCAGTACTGATTTGGTTTTCTCATGCAAGCTGTACAATAGTGATACGGTATTCAATAATTTATTATTATAATGTTTTTTTTGTTTAAAATCCTAGTTGTTTATAATAGTTTATATAGACAAGTAGGGTTTAAGAGTACAGTAATTATTTCTGGAATTACAACTCATCTGAACCAACATAGGAACAGAAATAAGTTCTGTACAGATATTTTTACAGTGTTATTATCATTTCGATAATTTGCAGTTCAAACATCTACTTTGTTTGTTACTGTAAAACCCTAGATACAAATTTCCAGTCATAGTTTGTTAAGTGAATTAATAAACAAACCCTTTAAAGATTAAACAAGTCTTTATTTAATAATTAAAACTTTTGAGTAAAACCCTAGCAGGAAGTTATCACAAGGACTCTAATATTGTTAATAATCTAGTTATTGCCTTGAAAACAAACGAAGAAACAAAACCCATTGTCGAGCTTAAACATCATCATGAAATCTTACCCCAAACTCTCTATTACAACAGATTCTTAGACACAACATTAGATTGAGCAGCTAAATGATATCACGATCGAGGGGATTGAGTGAAACCCTATCTTTCCAATTTACAACAATAAGATTTGTTAGCAGAGAAAACATATACAAAACAAAACAGATAGAACAGTGTTTCCAGTTCATTGCTGAGACTCATTATCATCATGATATCCTTCACTTATTTCACAGTGTCGACAAAATTATTCCCTAGTGACATATTAAACAGTTAAACAAGAAGTATCAATTAAAAATTAATTTAAAACCTATCATCTCAGACTTTACAAAAAATTTACATTTAGAATTTGGACAACGATTCCATCACAGCCGCAGCCTAATTTTTCACTGTGTTGATAACTTTAAAACTTAAAGCTAAAAATATATGATGCATACACTAGCCCAAAACCTACAGAAGACTTTAAACAAGTCGTATTATCCAAACATTGGAAACTCATTACAACGATTTTTCCATCTACGGCCGCAGCCTCATTTCATAACTTAAGCACTTAGTAAAAAAATAAAAATAGAGATTTACGCTTTAACCATCAGCTTGTATGCACACAGGAAACTTTTAATATTCGATATTATCAAAACCTAGAGCGGAAACCCTGACTCAATGTAAGGGTTTAGCAACAAAACACATTTCAACAAAACTCGTATACACAGGAGAAATTCTTCATCAGAAACGTAATGTCAAACCCTGAGTGAAATTTGTAGAGCTCTGTATTAAAAACTACGAGGCCATATTATCATCTACAGGCCGGTTCCAGAGCCTTCCTATCTATCTATATGTGTTACACAGTATTGCATCTCCAAGGATTTTATAACACGAAAACAAAAATAGTAATACAAAATGAATCAGGGCCTTAACATTTCCTTATGACACAAGATTTAACCCATAACTTTTCATTTACACACATAGTAAGGGATTTAACAACGCTGCTGTAATTCCTATATCACTTCATGGAAGACAAACCCTAAGCTCTACAACCAGCAAGGAGGAATGCCATGGCTAGTGACCAGGCTTACCCGGAGAAGCCAACCAATGAGGTGAGCGTCCTGTACACCTTCGTGAGCAACCAGGTCCTCCATTAACATTTATAGTACTAGTTAACAAACTCAATTATAAAAATAAAAATAAAAATCCAAATCTTTAACTATAAAGACAATGGTGAAGACCTGTAACTTACCACGTTTGAGCAGTACTTGTAACACTGTATTCAGTATGGAAACCGCAAGTTTAGTGAGTGTAAGAACCCCATCCTCGTTAACAAA
This sequence comes from Larix kaempferi, assembly GCA_027924585.1. Taxonomy (NCBI): domain Eukaryota; kingdom Viridiplantae; phylum Streptophyta; class Pinopsida; order Pinales; family Pinaceae; genus Larix; species Larix kaempferi. The sequence goes on from BSBM01000403.1 coordinate 7,003,923, forward strand.
TACCACAAGCTGGCAGAAACTAGGGTAGCTACCAAAATGGAAGCTCCATCAGGACTAAGCCGAGAGTCGTTGGTAACGCGGAACAAGGTTAAACTTTGACAATAAAAAGGATAAAAACCCTAGGATATTAACCAACTATAGTCGCCATTAACACAATATATTGACTCCCTTACAATATAGCCAACAAGCCTGAAGGATTACAGACGCAGTGAGACTGTACTCCATAACGTATCGATGGGGTTCGGACAGGAGGGTTTCACTGGGCAGTCGAGCTCGAGGGTGAGGCAAAAGTGCCTAGCTAGGGTTGAGTCAACACTTAAATATCCTCAACACTTGGCATCGAAACAAACACGTCGCCCTTTAATCTTTGCATGCTGTGGGTCGAATTTCTATAGTCCATGATGTGATCCCAATCATTCTTACGTTCAATTAAAATCGCAGAGTGATAAACTACAATCATAGCATGGGTATCCTTCATAAGGTCGTGATACCATGCTTAGACTTACTATTATTTACATAATGAAATCATTGATATCGAACTCACATAGTGCACAAAAAAATACCTGCCATACAACCATTAGAATCATGCGTATGTCAATGGTACCCAAGACACCGATGGTTTATCCAATAAGTTGTCAATAAAATATTAAAGCATGAGTAATAGAATTTTTGCATGGAGTCCTTAAAAGTTGAATCGATACAAGTTCCTAGGTTATCCTTTAAATAATCAAAACATTAGGACATTTTCTCGAATCTCTCTTTGTGTAATTTAAACATTGACTCAGTAATTCATACAATATGAACATCGATCGAATTTCAGTCATGTATTATTCTATACATAGAGGGAGTGTTTGGCATTGTAAAGGTTATTTTGGTAAATAGGTAATGTAAATTATGAATGGGTTAGAACAACATATCCCTATTTTGGCTTCAACCTTAGTCTCTTTAGAAAAGACATAGGGAACATCAATCTTTAAGTCTACAAGATGATGGAATAAAGTATGGTATAATGTTTCACAATCCTACAGTGTTAGCGTCAAGTGAGACAGCTGCTAGTCTTGTGTTTATATCTTTAACATTTATAGGAATAGGAGTAGCGGTGCAATCGAATCAAAACCCTTAAGGTTTTCCTGAGAAGACCTGTAACTGACAAAGATATTCCAACATGCTAGCAGTAAGCATTTTATACAATGAAATTTTTCAAGTCATGTATAAGGGTAATAGTAAAAATCATACAGTGACAACAGATAAGAAAAAGTGGACTAAATTATCATAATCCAGTGACATTATACAGTGCTAGATAATAGATATTATTGCAAAACAATAATAATATCAAAGAATCAATACTCCCTAGGGATATTTAAATCTGTTGATCAAAAACAATAGCTATCACACCCTCATGTAAATTTCAACCTTCTCTATTAGTATGATTTCCTGAATAGTACCGGATGGGAATTCTACCTTAAAAAACTTGACAACCTGTCTAGCATGTTATACCTTACTGAACAATTTGGTACAGTGAAATGATTTATAATGCTTTAAAATTTAATTTCAGCGACCCGTACTTTACCTGTATGCCTATAAGAGAAAGCCACTATGATGCATTAGCTCAAAAGATAAGTAAGCCCAATCTGTTATGGCAACTCCCCCTTGAGGTTGCACAACAGTAAAACAATCAGTAACGAAAAAGAGAAAACCATAATATAGCAAAGAATCATTCAAACACATTTACAACCATGTAAGTTAAACAAACAGTTTAATGACTGCATTCAATAACATTTATTGCAATTTTAAAAATTTTAAAATTTTCAAAAATTACTTGGTTTTGACAACTGTGGCGTGTTCTCTCAGTGTGTCGACCTCACCCTCTCCTAGTTCACCATGGAACTCTGAGCTATGGCTCGATCTTTTCTCTGTTTGGAATTTGTGTAACTTGTAATACCCCAATTTTTGACCCTTAGGAAATATTGGCTCTAATGTAAATATTGTAAATACGCGATGTATGTTTCCCTAGCGTGGAGCTCAAGGCCAAGGCCCCGCTAGTTTATGCTCGGATTTTATTTAAATTGACACGCTTGATATTTTGTTACCCACGTGCTATTAAGCCATGGGATATTGTAAATTGATGTAAATGTTTAATATGGAAATAAAATACCAAAAACTGGCTATGGAGGCAACGAATGAGAAGGGGCCACGTGTATCCACTAGGGAGTGGTGAGGGGGCTATGGGAACTAACCCTAGGCTTCCATTTGTCATTATGAGAACCCATTGACTTCCCTAGGTGACATTAATGCCTGCTGTAAGAAGGTGGTTGGGATTTCAGCCCATGGCTTCAATGGAGCATGGGCAACCCTGAAATTCGTATGGGTGGGCATGGGCTCTGATTACTTAGGCAAGAAGTCACTCAACCTCATGGGAGGTTGCTTGGTTCTCACCCCACTCCATTGGGAAACTATCTAGCATCATTCCCATCCAAAAACGTGTGCCAGCAGGGAGGAAAAACCAGAAATCGCGACCTTGAGAGAACCCAGTTTTTGAAAGACCAAAAACATCCAGATTTGGCATGGGACAGGGAAATCCAATGGGGGATCCAATAGCATGAACCTTGGGGCGAATTTGGGAGCATTAGCTACCCCGAAATCAATGGAAAAACCCAGTTTTTGCAGCTCAGAAAACGAGTGACGGATTTGAGTATTTGGTGAGCAGAATGGTGAGAAGTCAAGGGAGGATTGACTATGCAGAGGTTGGGTGTGCTTGATAAACCCAGTGAAGGCTAGGATCTCAAGGATCAGCAGCTGGACCTTTCTATGCCCATCCTGAAGAGCACCGGAGGGAAGAGTTGCCTGAGGGACTGTATAACAGAGAAGGGGATCTTCCTTGTGTTGGATGTGGTAGGTAATGTGGGTGCCTAACTGTTGAGCTCACTTGAGATGCATGTAGCTCTGTGGTTGAGCTCACTGGCTTAGCATTACCCTCCTCTATCTGCTTGGATGCTTGACTGAAGCCATGGCTATGAGTGAACCCAGCTAGTCCTCCTTAGTGGATACACAGCCCAGCTTGGGGGTGACCTCTCAGCTGAAAGAACACAAGCTGGACAGAGGTCTACGGTTGGGAGGAACGTTGCCCTTCCATAGCCAGTCGTTTGGACCATTACAGTTCAAGATAAGTATTTTGTGAATTAATTTATATACAGACTGTGTTTGCAATTCATTCAATCTGAAGGATTGATTATTCCTGTTAATGAAATGAAATGCATCATGTCTTATGCAGTGTGATAAATTGTCCATGCTTAATGAAATTTAGTAACTGTTACATGTAAGAATGATATGGGTATGCTGAATGTATGAAGAAATAGTGTGCATACGTATTGACTAATTTCCGCTGTGTTTAAATTGAGATGAATCTGCATTTGGAAGTTTTAAATTGCATGCGTTATGATCCAAATTCTTTAGGCTAAGTCTATCTAAATCCCGTGTGTTGATTAACGTTTCATTCCCTGCATTGGATGATGGAAGGGGGTGTTACATAACTATTCTTTGCAGTCTACCCATCTTCCCCCCAAACCCTACTATGCAATTCCAACAAAATGGAACTATCCTCCCAAAATGCCAAAATCCCTGAAATGATCTGAACTCCCTGGTCTTCTACTCTTCTGCTGTTGTTCTTGATGTCTACTCCAACACTTGAGACACGTATCCTCCCACCAGCCGATCCTTCCATGATCCTGCATACTTGCAACTATCAGTTCCTGTGACCATGCTACACAGCCTCTTCTTGTGACGAGATCTGTCATGTCTTTCACCCACCTACAATAACTACCATTAACTTCCTTAGCAACCCCAAACTATTTCCAAGTACTCCTCATGACTTTATGCTTCCTCATGAAATTCTACAGTAAACCATCCTGTCCTCTGTCAGCTTCGACTCACCTGTCATCTTCACTCCACGATTAGGATTTTCCAGTCCGCCCCTTCCTCCTCGCTTGGCTCATGCCCAAAACTTGTCGATGTCGTGGTGCAACAACATGTCAACCTTACTATGACTCTGCGGAAACTTGTCACCTATCGAAATTCACATGTCGACTATCGACTGTCATCTGTCGACTCTTGACCTCTTCTCTCCCGTCGATTTCTTCGACAACTTCTGCTAGACTTGTTTACTTCGACATCCAACCTGCTCATCCGCACCAATGGTCATCGACACTCCCGCTGGCCGGTCTTCTCATGTTGATCAACTTCGACTGATCTTCCTAGGCCCCGATGCTCCGACATCACCCTCACTCCATGAAAAGTACCCCCTCTTGTTATCCAACTCCCCTATTAAAATATTATTGACAAGTGGGGTAATCATGAATTACCACTATATATATATTATTGATTATGTGTTATAATATTTGTGTGTGTGTGGGGGGTGTGTCTTTGACCATGCACCTAATGATCCCCTCTATCTAGTGCTATGTCATATGCTTCAAGCATTGCACATGGCGTTGTCTTAGGGGGGATTATAGGGGGGTGTGTGCCAATGCCCTCTCCCTTCCAAAACGTGAGTTCAAAAACATTTTGGGCTATTTTGGGCCTATTTTTGGGTTCTTTCTAAAAATATGTATTTTAATCCCAATTAAGGGATTGCAGTCTATTTTATAATCCGAGTTAACAAATTAGGTTTTTGGATGCTGCAAAATACCTATATTTCTATTTTGAGTGGTTAATAATCAATATGAGAAAAATAAGAGGCACATCTCTAACTTTGGTGGTTTTCCTAGTTAAGGGTTTATAGGGTAAATCTCTGTGTATTATGTGTGAATGTTGTCGTGTAATATCGATTTTGCTTAAAAGAATATGTATGCTTTGCTTCTCTACATAGGTTTAAAATTTATATATATATATATATATATATATATATATAATTTATGTATTGAACCATTCAATAATATTGACAAAAGAACATGGAGGATACAGGTGGATATGGTATATGACATGGAATATCCAGATCGAATGAGTGCATAAGTGGTAGTATGGAAGTAGAGCCAAGTGGATCCATTGAAATCTAAGTGGAGGATTAATATTATCTCACACACTTATAGTCATTGTCTAGGAACATAGATAAATCTATTGAATTTTGGCCAAATTCCAAAAAGAGTGGATCCTAGGGGCAAAAGAAGGCCAAAATCCACTATTTGGGTGCATAGAAGTGTAATTTTGGAAAACATGGAAGAAGTAAAAGCAACCCTAGGTGTCGAAAGATTTTTTTTTTATGAAGTTGACATTTTACCTACTCATCCATATGAATAACTTGGGTTAGAGGAATTTTTTTCTGGAAATGTTCAGCTTGAGTGATAGAAGTTTTTGGAAAATAAACTAAGTATAGAGATAATGCAAAAGTTACAAGTAGAGAATTCCAGAAAATCTATCTCTCTCTATATTTTCTTCTACAAATGGTTGAATTTGGTGTCCAAGACTAAATGCACCTATCGGAAAAGTGCATAATTGGGCAAAATTGGAAATTTTGAGAGGTTGTAACTTTTATCTAGAAGGTAATAAGTGATATTGTTTATAGTCGTTGGAAATATAATCCATAGGTTCAAATGTTCAGAATCACATTATGAAAGGGTATTTCAAATGTTTCCATAAATTCAACAAAGAAGTGCTTGTATATGGGTTGTTTCTAGAATGCATGAAAATTAATTTTATTATTGTTTAAGAATATAATGAATCTAACAAGTGTAATTGTATGAACAATTTAGTAGATACAATATCATGCCAGGGAAAATTAAGGGTCATCATTCAGTATAGTTTAATTTGGGAAAGCCTTTGTCACAACCCCAAATTTACTCAATTTAAAAAAAAAATTCTATAAGTAACTAATTTATAACGACATTATTTCTTATGTTGCAGGTGTACAAGTTGAATGAGGATGAGGAACATCTCCACATCTCACTATCAACAGGTATAAATCGATTTGTGAATTAATCATAAAGTTTAAGTCATTCTTGCGGAAATAAAAGATAGGTTCTATGTGACGACTATTATTTCAAGAACCAATATCTAACATGATCTTGTTTATACTGATATTTTAAATTTTGAGTTACCCTCTTGTTACATAATAATAACTATATTGGCCTTATTTCCAATATCTACTAGATCTTCTCTTAACCTGATCGTCTTGTGCATGAATATAATTACATGGTATAAGAGTCCATATATATTTCTTCATTTGCTTAATATATTCTTCATGCTATGAGATCCTCGGTTATTATTCTTAGATGTAATATGTGTTTGAATTATATATTACAACATAATTACACCCTACCTATGTTAACATTAAACTAGGATCACAATATAGTTATCAACCTTCTATCCTAAGTTCATATATATTAAAATGACTAACTATAGGTTTTATAACCTAAGTGTCGTGGTTTAAATCTTTTGTATGCTCTATACCACTACTATATAAAAGTCATATTGCTCGATATAAAGTTCTATCCTATGAAATCGTTTAAACTATGGTCTTCATGTTTCATATGACGTAACCATAGAAGGTCTACGAAATATTTGATATGATTGCATTTCATTAATATGATGATTTAAATTGTTTAATGCAGATCTGTATCGAGGTGCCAATGTGGATGTAGGTTGGTGTGGCCATTTGAAGGCATTTATGAAGGTTGATGGTACCCAGCATGCTCATTCGTGTGGCTTCTTGTAAGTTGTTGAATCCTTTTCTTGGGATTGTAACTGTTCTTCCCAATGTTTAAACAGACAAGTTTGATTATCACGCCATTGTTTCTTCGGGGTCTTGGGGTTATGCTGCTGCACTATGGAGCCTTGGATCTATTTAGAGAACACCCCGGCTGTAATACTTCTGATACTCATGTTGAAGTATTATTTTATCTTCTTGATAGTGTTCTTAACAATAGTAAGTATTAACTACCTCCTTATGGAGTGCTCGTTGTGTATTACGAGGCTTTTCCCTCTATTCGAAATTTGTTCTTCGAGTCTAAGTTCGATTCTATAGTTTATTTTTTAGCTCTTTCATTTTGAGATCTAATCTATAATTATATTGGTTCAATTCTATGACTTGGAACTTGCCTTTGGGTTTTTCTTTTCGACTCCATGACATGGAACTTGAATCCGTGTTATTAGTCGGATCCGTGACTTGGAACTTTGACTCTGTGTTTTTAGTTCGGCTCCGTGAATTGGAACTTTGACTCTGTTTTTTTAGTTATCAGTTTCGATTCCAGGATTAAGGAATAGCACTATGATTCTCTGTATGAATATCTCGCATTTATTTGTTCTTGTTTCTTGGGTTTGTTTGTTATTGTTAAGTATGGCCATAATTTCATGAAGACTTGGGTACATACGATGTTTGACCTTAATGCAATGGGTTCGCATTTGTAATGCTTCTTGGAAAAGAGCATAAGGGTTTTCCCACCTTACTTAGGTTCTCCACTGGTAAGCTCAATTCATATTTATATTATTTGTAATATTTTATATATAAAACTATATATGCAATTATTTTTAACAATGACCCTCGTGTTTTTGTGTAGGTGTTCCTCTGAAACTGCATGGGTTTGGACACTTAATGTATTATTGCTTGTGCTTGCTCAAGATATCTGGTTTCGAAATGAACCGGAGGAATACTATTATAGGATTGGTCTCGCGGCCTTTAAAGTCGAATGCAACTCCAAAGGTAAGCCACTACCCTTGCAACTCGGTTTAACATATTATTTTGTTAAGTTTAAATGTTGTAATGTTTTAACTATTCGATACATGTACAAGGTTGGAAAAAGTAAGCGCCTATGTGTTTGGGGTTAAACGCACATCCAACATTTCGGTCCCATCGTTAACCCTATAACTTAATTCTTTACTTAATTTTTTAAATTGATTATTAACTTTCTTTATAATGACCCTAATTGCACATATGTTTGGTTGGTTTTGCATATGCGTGCATGGTCACGATGGCTTCAGTTGCGAGTATAGGTAGGTTTTTTCTCCTTATCATTTCCATGGTTAAAGAACTAGTCATATGCTCTGTGCATGATTCTTGATAGTGCCAAGGGCAATGCTTCGCATTTTCCCAGGAATTTCAGGGTTTACCTAGAATGAGGGTGAGCCATGGAGCTTCCCTCATATCTTTCGACATTGGATAACATATGTAAATTTAAGTCTTTAGGATCGTGTACTCCGAATTTATAAATTTCAAAGCCTTTCGTCTCTTTGGATTCAAACACTTTTGCGAAGTTTTAGTTTTGACTATGCTCATTTTTTCGTTTTTATCTATTTGTTTGGTCATATATGATGTCTACCTATGCAATAAATCGATTTGCTTGTGAAAGATTGAGCCATACGATTCTATGTATAAAATAGTTTGGTTTGTAAATAGAATGTTGTCTCTATATAAATGGACTCTACTTATATTATATATCTCGAACGTATATAATATTTGTATTGATATGTTTTTATAATCTATTATGAACTATGGTAATATATAATAATCGGGTTGATAAATATACATTTATTTATCTCTGATTAGAAACTGTATAAACCCTAGGTTTAATATATATAACAAAGTTATAACAGAAGCTTGGAAGATACAATAATACAATTAACATGAACATGATAGCATAATGTAAACATAACCACATAAGATTATTATATTTCTTGATAAAGTATTTAAGCATTGTCATATACTGAAAATTTCAAGCAATAATATTTAAATATAGAGTGCAACAGGTTGTGAAACATTATAGAGAAATAAAAGTCTAAATACTAATAAACAGATGATAAGAACTTGACAACCAGAACAGACCAAATCCAGTCTGAAGTTTGTCGTTCCTCCCAACCAATCTTCTAGAGCAACCAAGATTACTTGCACTAAAACCCCCAATCCTTTTTGTTGGACCACGAGTACAAAGACTGTTGAAACTATTTTTGTACCAACACTTAATTCCACTCTCTTAATCAACAATGATATTTTCCATCTTCCATCCAAGCCTCCTTCGTGTCTAATGGGAATGCATATTTAACTTTTCCTAGGACTTAGGTCTCTCATGAGCCTCCTGCTCTAGAACCTCCATTTGGAGTTCTCACCTGAATTTAAGGGATGATGCCTCCTCCACTTGTTGAGATATTAATTATTTGTTTTCACCACTTGGGATTCTTGTCCAACACTTGTCATTTCTTCTTGTGGGCTATAAAACACTATTTCAACAGCTACTTCAGATTGGATTCTCCTGTTTTTATTTATTAAATAATAATTATTCAAAATCCTCTCACAAATGTCTTTGACCACACTTGGTCAAAATAATGTTCAACAATAATTAAAACAATATTACAAAGTATTTAACTTTAGTTAAGGTTATAGGGATATTACATCCTTGGTCTTGGATGGACCAAGAAAACTATCAACATGGACAATGCACAAGATCTGTATGGATCTAAAATAGATGTCATGGGGGAAAACATACATGTTCATAATGTAGAAATAAAAGTTAATGGTCAAATAAATAAATTAACTCACCATATATTGAAAAAACTATGAGAAGAAGCACTGAAAACCCTCCCGAATGTCTCCTACATTATAAGAGAAATCAAATAAACACATCCATTTAATGGTCCAGCCAAGCGGTGACCTTCCAGGAGCTGCAAACAGTTTTAGTGAACCCAAAAAAAAAGGGGATTCACGTAGTCCCTCCCAAACTCCCATAACCAGTACCACGCCATAAAGGAGAGAGAAAAGGTTAAAGGTTTGTAAACCCTGAACTTTCCAATTCAAGGCCAACGAAGTCGACGGTACCGAATACCAGATTGTAAGTTGCAATGATGAGGAAGGCCATCATTCTCCTATCAAGCATTTAAACCACACAAAGTTAAACCCTAGAGATGCACATAAAATACTGGTTAAAATATAGTAGAAAAACATAGCAAGTAACAAAGTATACACTACCTATTTTTAGCCTTCACCACTGCATCTAAGTTTCCATAAGGTAGACTGACCAGGACCAGAGCTTCGGTTAGTGCGCAATACCCTTCAGGTGCAACGAAAATCAGGACCAAGACAAATGAAAAACATAGATCGATATCCACGAAGTGCAAAACCTCACACCTAGAAACCCTCGTTTCCAACTGGATCCACATTACAATGTTTCCATAAGGAGTTAACGCTCCACCAACCCCTCATTAATCGAGTTTGATTTATCACCCAAACGATATAGTAGCAGGTCATGTAAACTTCCACGATTTAATTGTAGACCATCATGCCTTTCCAAAATGTTAAAACATAACATTTACACCATGAGAATTCCACACTTAGCCTCTACACTCTAGACGTTCACACTTGATCTTGTAGTAGGCTAATTTAAGGGTAGGATTACCACGTAAGAATGTTCCTCATTGTGGTACTTTCATTGCAAACATGAGATGACACATCACCGAATGCTAAGTAAGTTCAGAACTCCCAATACTACCCTTACCTATCGACAGCTCTGACAGGGTACTACTTCTCTTTGTAAACCTCAGTATTTCATCATGGGTCTCAATGTAATGTCCCAAAATAGTAAATATTTAAAATTTTTACACTATGGCAATAAAAGCTGAATTAGAGATGGTGATTCTAAAATTAACTTCAGCACTGATAAGTTCCTACTTCACCTATGTTTGACTTCTACTCCTTGAAGTGTTTTTAGTTTCATAAGTATCGGTTTGCTGAAATGAAGTTTCTAAGCTTTGCGGAAACGTTTAAAGTGAGTAGATGTATGGACAATCAAATGCATGAAGATGTTTGGAATGTGATAAAGTGAACACTTATTTTTGCAGCTATAATGATTTGTATGTAAATGTAATAAACTTTAAATGGTAAACTTCAGGTGGGGTGGACCCCTATTGGTGGCAATGGATGCCTCATGAGGTACTGCTAGATCCTCCAAGGGTAAGAGTACCCCGCCACGGCTACTGAGAGGTAGGGTGAAAGAGTGGGAATTTTTGACTTACTTAGCAATATTCGCTAATGTCCTTATTTTGTATCTCATTTGCAGGTGTACTAAAAGAGGGCCATTACCTAGAGTTCTCACTACATGTTTCTACTACACTTGAAACTCAAGCATGGGATGGTTTAGGACTGACACCCTTGGAATCCTTGGAAGTTGTTTGTTAAGCTTGTTGAACCTATGATATTTATTGACTTTGGTAAAATGTTACTAGTGCTAGGCAATGTTTATGGCCTTTGCAACTATTTGTATGTGTTATAAAATGTATGGGCAAACGTTACTTCCCCAATATAGACTTTTCGGTTCAAACCGAGATCTTTGGGTTTGGTGGTAGCATTCAATGCGCATCTGTGATGGCACATGGCTACACTACCAGCTTGATGAGGGTTCTCTTCTTGGTTTCTCTACCAACGAAGTTTCGATGTTGGTCTTTCTTTTCACCTGCTTTGGTTGTGAATGCATGGAGGGTTTCATGTTCTGACCTGAGCTTGGATCATGGTTGGCACACCCTGGGTCTTCATATGCAGAGATGGCGTCAATTTAAGAAGGTAAAACAATTCTTGTATGTCAAGCGTTTTTCTACTTAAATAAATTTGTAACTTGTTTTGACCGAGCCTTTCAGAGTTCTAACTCTGTGTTCATTACTGGTTTGGCAGGGGATCGTGTAGCACCCACCTTCTACCCAACTATCAATTAATGGGAAACGTCTTACATCTGAAATCGTTGCTTGAGGTAAGTCATGGTCTTTCACGCTTTCACTCCTCTCATCTCCGTGGATGGTTCTAGTGGTGTAATCTCTATGATGGAATGAAAGGTGCTCCTCACTTGTCTTAATATAACACGATTTTGCTTTTGAAAGAGGTCACCATTTTGGATGGACCACTCTGTCATTAAATCTAATGATTTTCCCTTTCAAGTTCATGAAGGGTTTGGCCATTTGGATCAGTATTAACCCTGTAAATTGTAATGTCGATATTCAATGATGACCAACATGGGTGTTAAGTGTTTTGCTTGTAATAGATAAATCGTAGATGCAAATAATGGAATAACTGACTCTTACTATGCGTTTTCTTATGGTATTGGTGGTTCTTCAAAGGGTGTTTGCGTTTCGTTGCCTCTGCTTGATAGTATGTTGGTCATATGGTTTATGAAGTGGAAAAGAATCGTGCTCTTACTGTATTTGCAACAATTCGTAGGCGTAGGCAGGGTTTCCCTTGTTTGGAAAGTGTGGTTTTGATGAATGGCTTGCGTTGCATTTGTTGTTATAGAGCATTGTTTTATGGTGCGAAAGTGATGAAGGAAAATGAATTCGTAACCTTCCTGAGTTTTATAAGCCTGAGATGGCGAATAAACTAGCTCTGTGTTTTAAGGGTTTGCAAATTTTAGATAGGGTTTTAAAAAATGGAAAAGTAGGGATTCGATCCAGTGACCTATGTTTGACTTGAGTTTTGTCGACATGCTACTGTTTAAAGTTTTAAATGAAGTATTTGTTGGATGTAGAACTGTATAATTCCCTTTTGCATTTTTTGTGAGATGTCGTAGTCCTAGCTACTGTTTTGATGACTCTGGTGAGAACGTAGGTTGCTATAATGAATATTTTGTATACTGTACGTTGTTGAAATTCTGAAATGATGAAACACTGAGTTTTCCTTATTTTTAAAAGTGTATTATGCAAAAGTAAAAGAACATGCCTGAGACTGAGTTTGTAAAAGAAATCATTGATCGAGGGAAACTACTTGTTGCGTTTTAGATCATGGTGAATTGTTGTCTGTTGGTAGCCATTTATGCTTAGCGAATTTTTGTTTGCTAACGTGATGGTGTTTGATGGAATAGTTGATATTGAAAAGCTATAAGTGCATGCTATGATTTACATCTTCTACTTGGTTTTGCAATTCGATGTCTGGAAAGTTTCCTATAAGGGTTAGTAATTTAAAAAAAAATAGACCCTTAGCTAGATTTATGTTTATGTTTGATGTTTTTAAAACTGAGATAAAATGTTTTTATAGGAATAACTATGAATGATCTAATGAACTGCATTCCTACCCTAACAAACTAAGATGATCTAGACAAAAATCATAAGCATTCATACACAAGATAATTACTCTAAATCTAACCCTGAGGTACGGTCTAGCACAGGCTAGCTTGGCTAGACCTGCTAGACCTTCCACTAGGTTATGGGAAGAACTTTGAAATTTATAATATAGGTAAAGGAGATAATACTGCTATAGAAATTTATAAAACAGAATCTAAGATACTATAACTGAAATTCGAAACAATGGGTACTCCATACCTGGCTATTGAGCACTTGATCTTTTCTTGTGGAAACCAAGCTACTTAGCACTTGATTTCTCCCTATAGACACCTACACACTCCATAATAGTTAGTGGAAAATATGTTGTAGTTGGCTAACCTATTAGGTCAATTTCATTTAGCTGGATAACTTTGGGGCTACCACATTCCTCCCAACCTTGACCCCTGAACCGCTCTCGATTCTATCTGGATCCCCTCGAGCTTGGCTCCAACATGCAATGAGAGAGAGAGAAGTCCTAAGCCCACTGCTAGTTCAGGTCTGGAAACTATTGACGTGAGGCTGCTTCAGTTTCTTGGAGCAAAAAGTTTTTACTCTCATTACCATAAGAGAATGATAATAAAAGAAGATGATCCCCAAAACTTGGGATTTGCCCTCTTAAGTAGGGGAGTCTTGATTTAGGATTGTTGGAGCAATAGTTTCTTTAAATTAAATAATTACTATTTATTTAAAAGAGGTTATTTACTGACTAACTAGTCCTTTGGAATTAGGATTCTTCCTTTGTTTTACTATGAGTGTTTTTAGTTTAAACATTTCATAATAATTATAATAACAATAGTTACCATAATAATAATTATATTTTACTTAATTATTGATGCGTTATTTATAATAACAAATAAATAATAATGGAAATAATAATAATGATAATAGTTACCATAATAGTATTTCTACCTAAGTATTAATATACTATTAATACTTCTTGTCAATGTGGCTGTCCACTAATACTAATGTGGCACCTCCTTAAGCTTATACAAAGTCTTTTATAAATAATTAACCACTTTATTATTTAATTAAATTCTTAATGATATTATTTAACCTTGTCTCTTCACAAGATACTTTGTTTTAACCATTTAGGGATAGGGTCCACTTCTTTGGACAGTCTTTCGGTGGCTTGGATAGCCACCTCAACTCTCTCTCTTGCATGTCGGATTCCCTCGTTTAACATGGTATCTCCCGCAGTAGGTGATGATAGATAAAAGATGAAATCATTTAGCCAATTTAAATAGGTGTGATAATAGTACTCTTCAGAGTCTTTCCGACTCAACACTTTGAGATTATGTAACCCCGAGTGCTCTTCAGATCCTTTTAATTCAACACTCACACGTGGGCGTTGCTCTAGTGCAATTCCAAGGCCTCTGCTCAACACTAGTGCTAGAATGTGGTTGTGAGGCACCTCTAGAATATTTACGTTTCCTCGGATCTGGTATTCATTTATCAAGGTTGGAGTGCTCCAAGGATTATGCCCAACACTCAATGTACATCGGGGCTTACTCCCAGTACATAATATTTCCTCTAGGTACATCGGGGCCTTTTCCCTGTATGTAGGTCATCTGTGTGTTCCTGAGTCCATGCTCAACACATCATATAAGTCAATCATGTCATTCACATCACTTCCGAGTATGTAATAAAAGATCATCTCAGTATATTAGGGTTTTGTACCCACATTAATGGGTAAAAACATGAATCAAAACATTGGGGCTTCCTTTCCCAATATACAATCAAATAATGAAATTTAGTCAGGGTCCATACCTAATATGTGAGTCCACAAAAGAATAAATCATATGAACTAGGGATTCTGCCCAATAATCAGAATAAATCCTAGGTGATGGGGCCGTGGCCTATTATAACATCATAAAATAGTTAGTCCAAAATTCGGGATATTACATCCCTCCCCGCTTAGAACAACATTATCGCGATGTTTCTAGGAAATAGGAATGAAGTCATGAAATAATGCGGGGTATGCCTCTTTCATGGTGACCTCATTCTCCCAAGTAGCCTCATATGGTCCAAAGTGCCTCCATTGCACTTTCAGCTGAGCAATGGTCCTCCTCCTAAGCTATATCTCTCTCTTGTCTAGAATATGGAGGGGTTCTGGCGTGAACTCCCCTTCAAGATCCACTTGTAATAAGGACCAATCAATAACATGTTTAGTATCATATGCATATTTCTTTAATAATGAAGCATGAAAAACATTATGAACTTTTATATGAGCTAGTAAGGCTAACTCATAAGCTACTAGGCCCTTCTATGCCAGTATTTCAAAAGGTCCACAAAACCTTGGGGCTAGTTTACCGCAACGTACCAAGCTCAACGAGCTTCGTTTTGCCTTTATTTTTAGAAACACATGTTCACCGACTTGGTAGTCTTTGTCCTTTCCTTTCTTGTCCGCGTAACTCTTTTTGCGTTCTTGTGCTTCTTTTAAGTTCAGTTGCATCTTGGAGACTAGTTGTTCCAAGTCTCTTAATAAGTCAGGCGCTAACATAAGTCTGTCCACTAGACTATCCCAAGTCACGGGGGTCCGACACTTTCCACCATAGAGCACCTCGAAAGGGCTCATTTTGGCCGAGGCTTGATAATCGTTGTTGTACGCAAATTCTATGAGATGTAGATAATATTCCCACTTAGTGGGATTGTTCATGACATACATTCTCAGCACATCCTCAAGAATTTTGTTTACTCATTCCGTGTGTCCATCGATTTGGGGGTGGTACGCGGTACTGAATTGTAACTGGGTTTCCAACCCAAAGAATAATGCTCTCCAGAAGTTGCTAGTGAACATTGTATCTTGATTGGAAATGATTTCCTTGGGTATACTGTGTAATCAAAAGATCTCTTTTAAGAATATTTCTGCTATGTGAACTTTTTTGTAGGTGGATTTTACTGGTATGAAATGGTCCACTTTAGACAACTTGTCCACAACTACAAAGATGGAGTAATTTTGTTTCTTACTCTTGGGTAAGCTCGTGATAAAGTCCATGCTCATCACCTCCCACTTCCATTCCAAAATGGGTAGGGGTTTTAGTAAACCGGAGGATCTTTCTTTTGGTACCGGTGGCTAGTTGTACCAGCCATGGTTTCTTGTGAGGTTCTCGGTTCAACTTGCAAGTGTCCACTATCTTAGGGGAGATATAAATTCGGCAAGCGCCGGGGTCTGTTAAAACTAAAAATGTAGTGTCAGAGATCTTACCCTCTAATTCCACCATGGTGGCTTGGTGATCTACCTGTCGACCGTCGAGAGCGGCATAGATCCTTGGTGTTTTTTCCATTTCTCCTACGGTAGTCTCTATTTTGTTGTTGTGTAAAACCCCATCCATTTTGCTGGGGCAGTCTCTGTAGTAGTGGGGCCCTTAGCATTTCCAGCAAGAAATGATTGATGAGACATTTTTGGTCCCCTTGTTGAATGCTGGCCTATTGGGAGGTGGTGGGGGTGCACTTGGCCTTGTTTGAGGTTAGTTGAAGCCTTTGTTAGGTGGAAAACTATTGTTGTGTTTTCACAAGGGTGGAGGTCTGAAACCTGGTTTGCGGTTGTCCGAAAAGGTTCTAAACCTATCTCTGTTTCAGCTGATGTTGTCATTTCTTAGCTGCCCGTGCTCGTAGCAAAACCTTGCTTTATGAAGGGTTACATCAAGGGTTTTGGGCATGTCAAACTCTATCTTTTCTCTAAAGTTTGGTATCAGCCCTGCTAAGAACTGTTGTATTTTGACCTTTTAATCTTTGATGTAAGGAACATAGTGTAGCAAGTCTAAGAATTTGTTTATGAAATTTTCCATAGTTAGGGAGCCCATCTTTAACTCATGGAATTCTTTGATTTTCTTGTCGAAGGATATTTTAGACATATACTTGTCCTGAAATATTATGCTGAACGTATCCCAAGTTATGTTCCTTATTTCTTGTCCTATAATGTCTTTCAAGTCCCGCCACCATCTGGCAGCTTTACCATTTAGGTTGTATATGGCAAGTTGGTCTTGCATTTCGCTGGGGTAATTATGATCTTTGAATTATTTGTTCATCCGTAGCAGCTAGTCGTCAGCCTTCTCCCTAGATTTGATCTCTCCGTCATATGTTGGGGCTCTTATATTTCAGAATTCCCCTTGCAAATTGTCATCACTTCTTCTCCTTTTCTTGCAAGGAGGTGGTGAACCTTTATTGTTTGAAGAGCTCTTACCGCCCTCTTCCATTGATTCCGGTATGTGCTCTCCCTGTTCTTATACTTTAGGGATGGCAGTCTATTTTGTGTGATTGTTTCCCTTCTTGGGGGTGTTGAATGAGAGTGTGGGTTGTCCGAGAGGGTTGGACTTGGTTAAGGTCTGAAGCAGTGCCTTATTTATGGCCTCCTGTTCTCTTCTTTATTGCATGTTTTCATCTCGAAAACTTCAGAACTCTGCCTGTAGGTTTTGCATAGACTCTCTTCGATCTGAGTTTAGTTTGACCACCACCTCTTGCTCTCGGGTTGGTGAGTCCAAATTCCCGTGAATGTTGCTGCCCTATTCTACATTCCTTTTTCAGACAGTGTTTGTACTTGAAATGTTATATAAGTATAGAGAACAACAAATTATATTAGTTTATTCATAAAACAAAATAAAATGTAAATGCATGTTTCTATTTATTGTGTATCTACAACGGATGTTTGTAATGAGCCCAATAGGTCACTTAGTTTTGTAACTGGGCTCTGATACCACTTGTAATGTCCAAAAATAGTAAAACTTTAAAATTTTTACACTACGACAATAAAAGCTAAATTAGAGATGGTGATTCTAAAATTAACTTCAGCACTCATAAGTTCCTACTGCACCTATGTTTGACTTCTACTCCTTGAAGTGTTTTTAGTTTCATAAGTATCGGTTTGCTGAAATGAAGTTTCTAAGCTTTGCAAAAACGTTTAAAGTGAGTAGATGTATGGACCATCAAATGCATGAAGATGTTTGGAATGTGATAAAGTGAACACTTCTTTTTGCAGCTGTAATGGTTTGTATGTAAATGTAATAAACTTTAACTAGTAAACTTCAGGTATGGTGGACCCCTATTGGTGGCGATGGATGCCTCATGAGGTACTGCTAGATCCTCCAAGGGTAAGAGTACCCCGGCAGGGTTGCCGAGACGTAGGGTAAAAGAGTGGGAGTTTCTGATTTACTTAGCGATATTCACAAATGTCCTTATTTTGTATCTCATTTTTAGGTGTACTAAAAGATGTCCACTACCTAGAGCACTCACTACTTGTTTCTACTACACTTGAAACTCAAGCATTGGATGGTTTAAGACTGACAGCCCTGGAATCCTTGGAAGCTGTTTGTTAATCTTGTTGAACCTATGAGATTTATTGACTTTGGTAAAATGTTACTAGTGCTAGGCAATGTTTATGGCCTTTGCAACTATTTGTATTTGTTATAAAATGTATGGGAAAACGTTACTTCCCCAATATAGACTTTTGGGTTCAAACCGAGATCTTTGGGTTTGGTGGTAGCATTCAATGCGCATCTACGATGGCACATGGCTACGCTGCCAGCTTGATGAGTGTTGTCTTCTTGGTTTCTATGCCAACGAAGTTTTGATGTTGGTCTTTCTTTTCACCCGCTTTGGTTGTGAATGCATGGAGGGTTTCATGTTATGACCTAAGCTTGGTTCATGGTCACCACACCCTGGGTCTTCATATGCAGAGATGGCGTTAATTTAAGAAGGTAAAACAATTCTCCTCTGTCAAGGGTTTTTCTACTTAAATAAATTTTTAACTTGTTTTGACTGAGCGTTTCAGGGTTCTAACTTTGTTTTCATTACTGGTTTTGCAGGGGATTGTGTAGCACCCACCTTCTACCTGGCTATTAGTTAATGGGAAACGTCTTACCTTTGAAAACGTTGCTTGAGTTAAGTCATGGTCTTTCACCCTTTCACTCCTCCTCTCACCTCTGTGGATGGTTCTGGTGGTGTAAGCTCTATGATGGAATGGAAGGTGCTCGTGACCTGTCTGGGGTTTAATGTAACATGATTTTTGTTTTGAAATAGGTCGCCATTTTGGCTAGACCACTGTGTAATTAAATCTAATGATTTTCCATTTCAAGTTCATGAAGCGTTTGGCCATTTGGCTCAGTATTAACCTTGTAAGTTGTAGTGGCGATATTCAATGATGACCAAGATGCGTGTTAAGTGTTTTGTTTCTAATAGATAAATCATAGATGTAAATACTGGAAGAACTTACTCTTGTTATGCATTTTCTTATGGTATTGGTGGTTCATCAAAGGGTGTTTGCGTTTCGTTGCCTCTGCTTGATAGTCTATGGGTTATATGGTTTATGAAGTGGAAAAGAATCGTGCTCTTAGTGTATTTGCAACAATTCATAGGCATGGTTTCCCTTGTCTGGAAAGTGTGGTTTTGATGAATGGATTGCATTGCTTTTGTTGTTACTAAGCAGTGTTTTATGGTGCGAAAGTGATGATGGAAAAGGAATTTGTAACCTTGCTAAGTTTTATAAGCCTGAGATGGCGAATAAACTATATCTATGTTTTAGGGGTTTGCAAAGTTTAGACATGGTTTTTAAAAAGTGGAAAAGTAGGGATTCGATCCCGTGACCTACGGTTGTCTTGAGTTTTGTCGACATGTTATTGTTTAAAGTTTTAAATGAGGTATTGGTGGATGTAGAACTGTATAATTCCCTTCTGTGTTTTTTGTGAGATTTCATAGTCCTAGCTACTATTTTGATGACTCTGGTGAGAGCCTAGGTTGCTATAATGAATATTTTGTATATTGTAGGCTATTGAAATTCTAAAATGATGAAATGTTGAGTTTTCCTTCTTTTTAAAACTGTATGATGCAAAAGTGAAAGAACATGCCTGAGACTGATTTTGTAAAAGAAATCGTGGATCCATGGAGACTAAGTAAAGCCAAAAAACTAAATCGAGGAATGAGAAAGAAAATAATGGTTGACATATCGAAGGGGGCAGTGATAAGACCGACAACTATAGAAAATTCATAGAGGTGCAGGATTCAAGGCATCATAACTACAGCCGTTGTGGGTTGTTGAAGAAGTTAATGGCAGCTAATTAGGTGGTTGAGACGAGGTTAGTTTTCATGATATAAATAGGTTGTGCAGGATGGTGAGGGACGATAACAACTGCCGAATCTGTCGGATCAGAAGTTGAGTGGCAGAGAGAGAAAGACATCTCGGGGAATCCACTCGGAGTGGACCTCGGGAACAACAATAGAGAAGAGTGGAATACTGGTGCAAAGGCACAGAGGAATGGATCCATTATTCTTTCATTCAACAGAGGACATGAAGAAAGGAGAGGATCACACATAGGGAGAAACACACATAGTGAAATAGAGATTTACTTATGTATATTGTAACACGTTAAGGCTGACTTTTTTATTGCTTTTGTATGTAACATTGTAATCATTCCAAGTAATAGAATCCATCTCCTTGGAATTCAAGTTCACAGCTAGTCCATGTGATAATGGTGTGATTGACTGTGTGTTATAGTTAAGAAAGAGGGTCTGACCAACCCACCCTTGTGTCAAAAATTCAAATGATGTCCAGGATGATGCACAATCATGGACTCCTTTAAAGACACTTTAGATGTGACATAATACTTAAAAAACATGGAACCTCTGACTTTAGGTGACAATTAGGGGTACTTCCCTAACAGATTTGAAGATGAAGTAAAAAGAAAAAAGATAGGTAATTGAATCATCTTTCGTAGAATATAACATTAATCTATAAAACATTTGTGTAAATGATTATAAAATTAGTTTACGTTAAATTGGGTTTTCAAATTTTCAACACATCATAACATATATGTTTGTGCGGGTGCAGCACTTATTGAGGTAAATGATGTCAATTTTTTATAAAATCTTGCAGACATATAAAGGACATATGGTCCTAGTACAACACTATTTATTAAAAAAATTTCATGAATTTTTTTTATTATTATCAAATATTGAAGTCAGAAAACCTTGAAATGAAAATGTTGTCTGCAGGTGAAACACTTTAGGGGGAAAATTTAATGAAATCCTTGATTTCTAGATATAAGATTATAGATCTCACTCTCCTCTAGTGCACCATATAGTTTTCTTAGTAAATGGTGAAGGAAATCAAAAGTTACATAAAAACCAATCGATGTATCTATTTCGAAAACTGACATGTGTCATTTAGAAAAATATTAATAAATCAATAAAAAATACATTTTTAGGAAAAAATTACATATTCAGAATCGTTAGATCGTACTCTACAATATTCTATATTTTCGTAAAAAATTATTGTGTTTGTCATAGAAAAACATGCCATTGAAACTAAGCATATTGATAGAGTTCTAAAATATTGGAAATAGCCCTGGTTTATTTGTTCTAGCTAATAGGTTCGATAGTCTGAAGCTATTTCCAAACATCATGTCAAGCCTTGTTCCCACCTAGTTTTTAAATTTAAAGAAAATGCATATGCGTTTTATCCTTGTTCATATCGCATATGCAATTCATATAGCATATGCGATATAATGCATATGTGTTTAATCTTTAGTACCTTGGTACGAGAGTAGAAAATAGTTTACCAAGTTAGTGGCTAGGCTTTGGGAGAAACCCCATCTAAAAGAAAAAGATCATGGTAATTATTGGCCCCTCCAAAGTGGTTTAGTGTAAGTGTGGAAAAAGGCCTATGATTAGCCTAAACTTTGTGAATGGTTGTGGTTACTGAGGTCAGATTATTGGAGGTTCAAGGGCTAGTCCAGAGGATGTATTAGGATCATGAGGTTGCCAAGTTAGGATGACTTTCTTGTTGCCTCTGCCTAGTCAACTTCAATGGGAAAAATAGGGTAAACAACAATTGTAGGCTCTGTATATGGATATGTACATTTTTAAAAAAAATTACATATACATTGGTCTTGAAACACCATACACTTTCTCCCTCTATAACCAACCTCCGCCCTTTATCTATCTAAAACATCCACGTACCCTATCTCCATCCTTCTTTATCTAACCATTGTTATTTCTCTCCTTCCCCATCCCTCTGCTTCTATAACCATCCATGAGCCCTCTTTCTCTCCACCTTCCCTCTCTCTCCCTTCCCTCTCTCTCCCTTCTCGCTTATCCCCTCCCTCCCTATCCTTATACCTCCATGTGTTCCATCCTCTCACTCACTCCATACCTCACTTTATCCCCCTACCTCCTCTCTCTACCCCCTTCTCTCAACCCCCATAATTCCTTCTATCTCTTCCTCTCTCCCCCTCTCTATCTAAATTCCCCCTCTTTCCTTATCTGTCCACTCCCCCTCGAACAAACATACACACCTCTTGGTCTTGAAAAACTAAACCCCCTCTCCTTGTATAACCAACCTTCCCTCCTTTGTCTCTCTCACACACATCCACACACCCTCTCTCCATCACTATCTCTCTACCTCTATAACCATCCTTCAACCTCTCTCTCTCCCCTTTTCCTCCCCCCCCCTCTCTTCCTAAATCCCCCTTCCTTCATAATATCATCACTACCCCCCTCAAACAAACTTACACACCTCTTGGTATTGGAACACCACAACCCCTCTCCCTCTATAACCAATCTCCCTCCTTTCTCTCTCTCACACACATTGACACACCTTCTAAAACAATTCCTTTGTTGCCCCTCCCTCCCACCAAAAGCCTTTATCTCTTCCACCCTCCCTCCCTCCCTCCCTCCCTCCCTCCCTCTCCTTCCACCTCCATGCGTTCCATTCTATCATTCACTCCATCCCTCACTTTATCCCCCTACCTCCTTTCTCCACCTTCAATCCTTCATCCCTCCTTCATTTCTCCATCTTTCTCTCCATTCCTTAATATCCATCTCTTTGTCTCTCTCTCTCTCTCACACACACACAATTTCTCATCCCTATCCCTCAGTGTAACCATACTTTACCATTCTTCATTTCCCTAAATTCCTACTCTCTCATTGTTATTATCCCACTCTCTCACCCTCTAACCATCCCTCCAGCCATCATTTTCTGTCTCTCTCTCTCTCTCTCTCTCTCTTACTATCCCCCTCTCACTCTTTAACTAGCCCCCCATTTTTCTCTTGCACTCACTCACTCTATACCTCTCTCTATACCACCACTCCATCCATCGCTCTCCTCCCTCTCACTCTTTAACGACCCCCCCCCCCCATTTGTCCCCTCCATCCATTATGCTATATCTTTCCTCCATCCATTATCCTATATCTTTCTTGCACCCAATCATCCCTCCCTCTGATATATCTCCCTCTTCCATCCCCCCTATATCCCTCCCCCCCCTATCCCTCCTTCCTTCCCTTCTCCCACTTATATTTATTCATGTCCCACTAGTCACTCCCCCTTATATTTCTCCTCTGCTTAGTACCCCCTCATATCTCTCCCCTACCCATCCCTTCCATCCCCTTATATTTCTCCTCCCTTTATCCCCCCCATATCTCTCCCCTAACAATCCCTCCATCCCATGATTCCCTCTACGCCTTCCGCTCCCTTTTTTGACTGCCCCCACCCCTCTTTTAGCTTAATCAATGTAACGTTGGGCCATGAACCACCCCATAGACGGTCTGGATGGAATCTTGGGAGTCTAAATGGTATTATAAGGAGATAAGGGTTCCATTATAGGGTTTTAGATGGGAGGGATGGGCCTCTAGACATTGACCATAGTCATGGAAGAAAATACAATGAGTCTCTATATCAACATACATGCCTTATAGGTGGAATATTTGGCCTTTAGTGGGATATGGGTGTCATTATGAGGTTTTATGCACTAAGGATGGGTCTCAGGGTCTTAACCACTATAGTGGGACAAAAGTGTAATAGAAACAAGTCTTAAACCACTACACATGCACTTTAAAGGGGATATTTAGCCTTAATATGGGATATATGTGCCATTAGACTATTTTATGCATTAAAGATTGTTCTCGAGGAATTGACCATGGTCATATAGGAACCATTATGAATATTTCCAGACAAGAGATAGTTTTGAAGACACTAACATGGTCCAATGATAAATCCAATCTTATAGGGATTAAATGATGTTTTTATGGTTCATAGACAAATGACAAAATCCCAGACTACGACAAGCCCTATAAATGGAGTCTAAATGGGATAAGGGTATCATTATAAGGTTTGTGACTTTGATCATGGTCATGGAAGAAAAGGTAGGGTCTTAGGACCTAAATGAAGCTTTTATGGCTCATGAGCTATAAATGAGTCCTTTAATCACCACACATGCCTTCTAGATGGGATATTTGCCGTCTAGGTTGGGTATGGGTTCCATTATGAGGTTATGTGCACTAACGATAGGTCTCGAGGTCTTAACCATGGGTATGGGTTCCATTATAAAGTTAAATGAGGTTTCAATATTTTATATGCACTAAATCGCATATGCGATATATCGCATATACGATTTAGTGATCACATTATACAAACTGGCGTTAGGTAAAAAGCATAGAATTCATATCGCATATGCGTTAAAATGGACATGTGTTATATCGCATATGAGATGATAATATTGATCCATTATTAAGCAGAAAATCTTGTGAAGAGTTCAATCATTATGTTCCTGACAATGCAAATGTGACTCCACAACAACCATGGCAAGTGGTTCAATCTCCTAATCGAAGTTATCAGCCTGTAGTGGATGTAAAGATCACTCCAGAATTTCGAACGACAAGACATCTCGCATCAAAACGAAAGAGAAATCCTAAACACATACAAGTGGGCGAGAGCGAATCAACTTCCATAGAAGGTAAGGTGGCTAAATGCACTATCCTTCGTCATTGTTCTCAAATAGTGAAACAATATTTTGATAAAAAATATGAAGCTGGTAAATGCCAATTGTTTTTAGCTTTGATTAAATCTAGAAGTATGGCAACTGTTAGAAGAAACTTAGGTATAAGAACATTGAAGAATACAGAATCAAGTAATCACATTGGTAAATCTCTTGCTACTACATTCACATCAATTGGTAAAAAAAATCATACACAGGACTGTAATATGGCTCCCCGCGTATTGGCTGAATCAATTGTATGTAGATCCACAAGACAACGTCGTTTACTTAAATGCACATCACAAATTGTGCCTTTACATCCAAAGACACTTAAAAAATATTCAGTAAGAAGCGACAACCTTGATGTATAGGGACAAATGGAAACATTATGGGCATTTAGCAGTAGGTTTCCCCCCAACGACATGAAGTTAGTTGAAGCAGTGAAGGGACTAGTGCACACTTTTTGGCACAATAACACTAGGCCTTATTCTAACACAAAGGATGCGTTAAGACATTGCAGGGGATCTATGAACAATGAAACTCATGTTAAAAACTATCTTAACATCACACAAACTCAATTGTTTGAGATGTTTAAAGTTTCCCACCTAGAGCTAAGGCTTAGGAAAAGATCTTTTGAAAAATGCAAGCCTTGGTATGTTAGAATCAATACCATCCAGAACACTTGTTGTTGTAGATACCACATAGAGTTTGATCTATATTATCACACATTTGCACATATATGTTGTTTTTTTCATCCTAACCATGTGCAGTAATGCTCAATTACAATACCGCCAATGTCATCTATAGATTTCATCCATAGCATAATATGTCTGAGTCAACATGGGAAGACACATTACTTAAAACAATGTGTAGAGGGTTCTTGAAACAATTGTGGTGGGATATCATTATGGTCTGATTGCATCCATGAGAATGAAGATCAAGCATTCAATAATGCAATTGCTAAGAAGCAGAATGATCAGTACAAGACATATGAGCTATATGATGGGAAAGAAAGCAGGAAGATTAATTTGTGACTTCAAAGGCGACAATCTACACAAATAATATTCATTTAACTGAGTGTACATTGTTTATGTTTGTAACATCTCCCAAATGATGATGTTAGGATTTAGTGAATTAAAAAAAAAAAATTCTCTTCATAGTACATAATAAAGATAAATAAAAATCCAGTGATCACCATTATCACATACCCTTCCTTTCCATCCATATTTCTTTCCCATATTTTAAACACCTTTTAACTAAACATAACACTACAATTCACATTTGTCATTCATATTTGTTACACATATATTTAAACATCTTTTATCTACCATGATACTTTCATGCAAAGTTTAAACATAATATAAGGAAATCAAATAAAACAATAGTACATAACCAACATTTTACAAAGAAGCATTCGACATAACCAACCATCATAACCACCATGATTATACAAGAGGGAGACGAGATTTCACGTGGTTCGCCCAGGAGGGGCTACGTCCACCAAAGAGGGTCATATCTTATTCTTATTCATCAATTCAAGGGTTACAATCTGACATATAACAATGGCTTTCCTCTTGCTCGGGTCTCTCTTTTAGATAGAGAGCATATTCAAAACTTCCAAAGGTCTAACTTAGACAATACAGGAGTTTCCTAAGTCTAGGTATGTAATAGCTTATTACATATTAAAACAATAACTTTGAATCCACTAAAAGTAGAATATCCATTTCTACTCGACAATGTATGTCCATTAAATACTTATCCTCCTTTCTCATAACAAAACATATGTTATTTGTTTCCACTAAAATAAACAGATGACACTAACACCTTTCTTAGTTCATGAAATAAACACTTATAATTCCACTTATAAATGAACTACTCACCTGAGGACCTTTCCTCTAAAATAAAAAGATGACACTAACACCTTTCTATAAAGTTTCCTTTCAACAATAAATTGTTCTACTCTTACCGATTAAAATTTCAAGGGTAACATCCCTTTTAACAAACCTAGCTGGCGGGACTCACAGGTAGTTGGACGACTCGCAATATTATTATTATAGCCTTCAATACATTCATAAATCATAAATAAGGATTATGTTTATATAACCCACAATGTAACACAATCTTTTCACAATATAATACTACATTATATCATTTATCCCTACATATCAGAATATAAATTGTAAACGTTACTTTCACAACCGAGTTATGTATAATGTCACATATTTATATATTATACAATGTAATCTACTTATAAAAGGTAAACATTTCATTCACCACATAATTATATATCATACAATGTAAAGACTATAATCATACATTTTATGTATGAATACAAACCTTAAAATCACGGTATGGTCCTATGTTATAAATAAGGACATAAAACTTTATGATCATTCCGAAACTACAATCACTTACAGCGATTCCTTCATAAAAAGGAGAGCAGGGTATTAGCATATAAAAATTACGGAACTTTCTGGATTACAATAGCTTATAGCGATTTCTCCATAAAAAGGAGCAGAGAACTAATATATAACAAAGCCATGATAAATTTGAGTTACCATCGCTACCCACGTTTTCTCCATAAGGAGAGCAGAATTTTAATATATAATAAAGGGAGAGAATCCAATTTACGCAATTTATACATATAGCACTCAGTTCTATCAAATGGATACAACACAGCACTGCTATCTACGCAGGCGAGCTATAACTAACACCTGCAATACACAGACCTATCATATGGATGAACTAAGCATAGCTTGGTGACGCTATGCGAACCTACACTATACATAAATCTCATCTAGGAGGTTAAAATACCAATAGAGGATTCGGTCGAGAAAACGCATACAGAGATGGTTTCATAATTAAATAAACCCTCTCAAAATATGGAAAACTTACCCAGATATAAGCTTGTTCACACAGTACTGAACACTCACATACACCGAGAATTCAGTTCACTACACGGATTTCGGACTACCACATTGGTGGAAGATTCAAGCTACACATCGAGTCCCACAAATAAACATATAGATCCTATTACTCTGTCCACCGATAGTTCGCATAGATCATTCCATCCAGCGATAGCATATAGGGATGCAGATTTATATCACGGTTGCAAAAATAGGTATGCATAAACAACAAAGGATAGATCCATGCTATACAGATCTTAGACTAAAATTTCTATCAATCATTTTCCAGATCTAGATCTAACCATAGACTATCCTCAAATGAAGATGCAGAGTTTGTGTCACTCCTACACTATACAGATCGGAGACTAAACTATACCTACGTTGTTCACAAATGCAGAGATGCAGAGTTCAATGATTTAAATTGGGTTACGCCATACCTAGGTTACGCCCTCATCACTAGAGTATTGACGCAAAGAAAAATGCAGGTTAAGACCTGAATTTACGTCCTTCTCCATGATGCTGAGTTCACATGGATCGAATTCCTTCCGCGTCCAAGCGCTCCCTCCCGATGAGCCCTCTTTCCCTTTTGCACCGCCATCGCAGAGATCCAATTTCCCTCCATGAGAATATGCCCTTGGAATCCACTCCTTGGACATTGAACACCGACGTCAAATAACCCGATAACCAATATCGTGAGCCCCTTTTCTCCCCCTTTTGTGGTTTGTTCCGTTGTGAATTTATACTGAAATCCACCAACAATCACAACCGCGCCTTCTGGCTTTGATTGCATTGCTGATACGGACGCCTCAACTTCAATAATCTCTCTCAAATAAAAGATGCCGAGCTAGATCTTAGTTGCAGATCCGCCAAACTACTTCCCCGCAAGGACAGAAATCACTTAGGAAAGCGCCACGTCTCATCTCTTTGGCAGGGATAGAACTCGGAAATTTCGCCAAATGGCAGAGCAGACCAAGATCTATTCCATGTGGAAACATCACCCAAGGAAAGTGCATCGAGGAGAATCTTGGTTGGTGAAAGGATGCTTTCCACCCTTTTAAGTTTGAATCCTCCCTTAAACAAATAACAACGCCAATGGCGGCCTCCTCAAGCTTACCTCTCCACTAGAGAGACAAACTCGCGGGAGTTACTCCTTAATTTTCTCCAGTTAAGTTCTTGTCTCACCTCCACTATCTTTCTCCATAAAAACTCCACTCCAACAGTTGAGGTAAGTTATGAGTTGGTCTTTGCTATTTAGCGTAAGGTCACTACCTTTGAAAATATGATTTCAAATCTGTCTTCTTTTTCCTTAATAAAGGTTCATTCAATTTTTAAGGTGGTTGAGTGTCATTACACTAGAATTCGAAATCAAAACCCCTCTAATAAATCTCAATTTTCATAAAGAATCTTAAAGATAAATTTTATAGTCAATAGTCATTACTTTGAATTTTCTCACTTCAACATCAATCTATATAAATTTGTGAGAATAAACTTTTCCAAGGAAAAAGGTTCTTTTATGAATATTTATTTAAATGTGATCATGATCGCAAGTTCCAAAATCCTAAGGTACCTATTAATAAGGACATTCAAGTATTTTGAATACTAAAAGAAAATAGATTTATAAATATATATATTTATATATATAATTCTATCCTCCCTTAAATCACTTATATCCTTTTCTAGGATGCTCTTCTATATACATATTTTCTTTAGAAAAAGCTATTCTTCTTTAAAATACTTAAGCGTGATTAAGTTTGTTTAAGGGCGTTATAACTATTTATATAAGGTATATGACCCAGAGCATGGTCCGTAAGTTATCATGCTTTTTGCAAGTCAATGCTTATATACCAATCCCATATAAGACTTGTTACTTAGCCTTAATTTAAGATAATGGTTAACCTTTTTACACTAAAAGGTAATAGGGTTTTTTAAAATAATAGTGGTGTAATTAAATAATCACTATCATCATCGATCGTCTATTTAGGATGATAATAATCATAGAATTCATACTCTACTACCCCAAACTATTAAATGATAACATTTGGTCAGTTCAAGGAAGACAACCGTAAGGATACATACCTTTATCTGAGATCTGCGAGTTTGCAGCATAGAGTTCAGAGGTCACCTAGAGCGATCTATTGAACAACGATCCCCCTGCACCAGTAGTCGTGATGTTCCTTTTCCCTTAGTGGTTTCAGTAGCTGTTGTTTTAAAGGTGTTTCCTGCCTTAGTCTCTAAACTTTACAAATTTAGGAAGTAACATAACAATACTTTCAAGGGTCCACTGGTGGGGCCTTGGCCTGGAGCTCCTCACGAGAACAAGTATACATTTATTTATTTATTTATTTTTAAATTCTGATAAAGATAAAAGGAGGGATATTACAATGTTGTTTTATAACATTGTTAAATATTGACATATTAATATTCATTTAGATATTTTTATGTTGTTTTATAACACTATTTATTTTTTTCCACCAAGTGCAAGTATGTGATTTTATTTCAGAGTTCCGTGGAAAGATCCAACAATACAGTAAACTTGTTGATAATGCACGATGGCAATATGAGCAAATCAAAATATTCTGGGACACCTTCCCTCTAGGAACAATACTATCAGTGGTTGACTTTACGGAAAATTACACCCTATAACCACACAATGAAATATAAAGTCAATACTATCACTCATAGTAGGTGAGCATAATGGTCCATATCACTTATCGACATGGGCTAGATAGAAATGAAGAGAAACATGTGATATTGAAGGAAAGTCACTTTTACATAAGTGACGACCGAACCCATGACATCCATTACGTGCAACATTGCTTTCAATTGTTCTACGATCATGTGATAGCTATGGATATACCATTTTATTGTCATTTGATTTGGTCAGATGGTTGTGCTGGACAGTTCAAGAATGCAAGGGTATTTCAATGGTTGTGTTTGTTGCACATAAAGTACAAGGTGCCACATACATGGAACTACTTTGAAACAGGTCATGGAAAAGGAGAGTATGATGGTGTTGGTGCATGCATAAAAACAACCCTTCGAAGGGAAGAGATGAAGTATATAGTGCTTTCCTTTGAGACGCTACATCTATAGTGAAATGGTGTGCATGTGTGATGGAAAAACAAGCAACAAGGAAACACCTAGTGCGGAGAATATTCTCGGAGGTGATAGATGTGGATTGATCCAAAACACATCAGGTGAATACAGTGCATGAAACTCAGTAGTTTCATTCAATTAGAAGCTCAAACAACTCGACCCTACAAATTTGGACAATATTGAATGATTTCTTTTGTAGTTCCTGTACCATCGATGAATGAGATGATTGTGAGTATACATATATAGTTGAAACATGTGATTGAGTGACACTTGGCACCGATTTCAAGGGGGTTAATGAAATAGACCATTTGGAAGATGAGCAGACATATATTTCTACAGACTATGATCACATATCGGATCTCATACAAGCATGTACAAACAAAAAAGTAAATTTGTAGTACCTAAATCACTACAAGCCTTTACATTGAAAGAAATTTTATTTATGCTACATGCAAGACCTTTTTTAATAAATGTATTTTTAACCTTTTTCCAATTTCTTTTCACAGGTTAGATATCTTCAGTGGTTTCCCCAAAAAATAATGAATGGGCTTCTGAATATTGGCTGGCACATTTCTTAGAGGGGAAACAAACCCTTCTCCAACCTGTTACAGATGATGAAAATATTGAATTCCCAACTGGCTCGATGGTTATAAAAGGGGAGTACTTAACACTAGCAGCACAATTGAAAAGGAAGGGTGGGTATGTATATCAAGATTATAGACCAGGAGCTATTGTATACCACTTCACCAACCTGGTAGTTGGTATAAACATCAAGCTGCACACACTTTCGAACAAAAATAGGTCACATGTTCGATACTTGCTACCTCATTTAGATCATGAGATATTGATGGACACCATCGGCAACATAGAAGACCTAGATGGCCTACTCGAGTGAATGCATTGTTAGGTGTTACTAGATTGTCCAGTGTGGCTAGATTGTCAGGTGCGTTATTTAATCATTAATGTGAGTGTTGAAGCACAATTTAAATTATTTAGACTTTAGTTTATTCCCAATGTACTAACCTGTGATTGATGGATACCATTCACAAACATAATAATATTCAGAGAATACTAGACAAGTTATAAACACGATCCTCCAACCTCAGTTGAGTTATCTATAAATAATGTTTGCAGGTTTTCATTGGGTTCTCTTTATTTTCTTATGAGAGTACTAATGATTAAACTTTTGTGTGCCTAGATATAAACACGATCTATGGCACATTGGAGGCACAAAGAACAACCCAGTGTCTTTAGACACCAACAAATAGAAATCGAAAAAATAACATGCTCTCGAGTTCTTGCAATTTACTTTTTTTTATGTTTTTATATTAATGTACATTTAAATACATTGCTCGTTCAACTCTTGAAACTCTTGCGTTGGTGGGTCAACTCTACAAACCCCTTGACCGTGGTGGTTTTTGTAGTGTTCTGATATCGGCATTTCCCATACATACTTGCAGGAGCCAATGACATGCAATCTTGCTACTCCGTTTAGTTTTTCGCTCCCGGACCGAGAGTCACCCAATGTCCCTTAACAACATTTTCATGCGACTTTCAACTCGACATAACTCAGAAACCGGAGGTCGGATTGACAAACTGTTGACTCTGTTGGTCTCCTAGCATGCAATTACCTCTAGGGGTCCCTCTCCACTGTGTTTTCATGTCCCAGTGACTTCATTGTACATTGATTTCGTATACTATGGTTTTTCTCAGTTTCCTTCAATGAAAATCTTGCATTGGTGGGTCAACTCTAAAACCCTCGACCATTCCAATTTTGGTCGTGTTCCCACATTGATATTTCCCATACACACTTGCAGGAGCCAATGACATGCAATCTTCCTGCTCTGTTTTCTTTTTCACTACTAGACCGAAAGTCACCAAGTGTTCCTGAACGACATTTTCATGTGACTTACAACTCAACATAACTCGGAAACTGACGGTTGGATCGACAAACCATTGACTCCATTGGTCTCCTAGCATGCAATTACCTCTAGGGGGCCCTCTCCCCCATGTTCTCATGGCCCTGCGACTTCCTTGTGCATTCATTTTGTAA
Source organism: Larix kaempferi (assembly GCA_027924585.1). Lineage (NCBI taxonomy): Eukaryota > Viridiplantae > Streptophyta > Pinopsida > Pinales > Pinaceae > Larix > Larix kaempferi. Next base: position 7,036,775 of record BSBM01000403.1, read on the forward strand.
ACTAGGGTTTTGCTCAGTTTCCTTCAATGCAACTCTCGCATTGGTGGGTAAACTCTGCAAAACTCTCCACCGAGCCGGTGCTGGTAGTGTTCCCATGTCGGCATTTCCCATACACACTTGCGGGACCCAACAGAACGCAATCTTGCTTCTTCGTTTTCGTTTTTGCTTCCAGTCCGAAAGTCACCAAGTGTTCGTGAACGACAATTTCATGCAACTTGCAACTCGACATAACTCGGCAACCAAAGGTCGGATGGACTAACCGTCGACTCCGTTGGTCTCCTAGTGTGCGGCTACCTCTAGAGGGGCCTCTCCCTTGTGTTCTCATTTTTCATTAATTTCATAAAATAGGGTTTTGCTCAGTTTCCTTCAATGCAAATCTTGCATTGGTTGTTTCAACAACTGCACATGGGTCTACTTCAAGTGACTTAATCATTCATTGTATATCAAACTCTACATATGCTACATTTGAACATGCTGTAGCATTAAGAAAACACTATGTGTCTAGAGATCACGGGCTATATTATTCTTGTACTAAAGTATAAGCCAACAACCATATGCCTAAGCTACACTTACAAATTACAAACCAACTAGGGTTTCATGAACTACACACCACATAATATAATAAAACTAGGGTTCACAATTTGAGACATGGAACTACAAACTAGGGTTTTATGAACTCTTTAGGTTTAGATCATTAGATTGGTTAGTATCATTTAAGTAGAAACAAAAAGGCCATATACCTAGGCTATGCACATACATTAAACAAAATGAATAGGGTTGAACATGGATCACAAGTGGAAGTTCACATGCATGCATGACTTAGAAGTACAAACATATGTACATGAATTACAAGCAAAACCAACTAAGGTTTGTTGAATTATAAGAAATCCATGAGTATAGAGATGAGAGGCTATGTTATTTTCATTAAAGTAGAATCCAATAGCCCATATACCTAGGCTACACTTATAATTTGAAAACTAACTAGGGTTTCATGAACTACAAATTGCATACTATAACTAGGGTTCACAAGTTTAGAGATGGAACTACAAACTAGGGTTTCATGACCAAATTAGGTTTATATCATAAGATTGGTTATTCTCATTCATGTAAAAACAAATAGACCATATACATATGCTATGTACTTAAATTCAACAAATCGACTAGGGCTGAACATGGATCATAGGTGGTAGTTCAAGGTATATATTAGAATTGTAAAGAGGATATATAGGATGATTTTCAGAGAATTTTAGGAGGCGAATTGGCTCACAAAATTAAAGGTTAGACTTGGAGGAGAAAATAGAAAAAAAAACTAGGGTTTATGAACTCATTAGTTTTATATCATTATTTTTGTTAGTCTCACTCAACTAGAAACTAGTAAACCATATACCTAGAAGATATGTACCTTCACTACAACAAAGATAGGGTTTCATGAACTACAAACCAAAAACCTAAAAACTATGGTTCACACATTTTAGATATAGAACAAAAAACCAAGGGTTTCATGAACTAGTGCTTTATGGGCAAGGATAGTTCAAAGTCAAAGAGAAGGACTAAATGTTCTATGACATATGAGTGATATCTCCTTATGTTGATACATACATTTGAGTCAAGACAACTTATGACAACAAACAAATTATTGCTCTTGATTTGAATGGGTTGTAGACAATTTAAATCTCTTCCAAGTATCAATATACCACTGTCATAAAGGAAAGATTCCAGCCAAACAAATATGAAGTCCCAGAAGTATAAGTATCAAAACAAGATTTAATTCAAGCTTTCAAGGACGTAAAGATTTGCAATGTCTTTGTTTTGATAATATCTTCTATATCTCTGTCAAACTTATAATTGTTTCCAGCCAAGTAATGAAACATTTTGCAATCCAAAGATATCCCCAATCGATGCCAAGTGATAATAAAAGTCACATATGTATGGAAAACAAGCTATGGAAGAAAAACCAAGTTTCTTTTACAGTTTTCAAAGTCAAATCTTACTTGCATACCACTATAAAAATCAACATCATTATAGCTAGAAATTACTTATGTTTGACAGTCCTTAAAATGTTCTTGTAGCATGTTTTGGATGGCCAAGTTGTTGAATACTTTAGGGAAGTTAGGATAGGGATGTTAGGGAGTGAAATGATGTGAAGTAGTGCTGCAATAAAGTATTAGGATAGTAAAAAAAAAGTGGCAGTCCTGTAGGTGTCTAGGCAGTAAAAGATGGCAATAAATACCTTGCTTTGAGAGTCTGGGAATCCTAGATGAAGGGGGTATGTCCTAGGTTTAACTTAGGAAATTTTAGGGTGTCAAAATAGGAAGTTAGGGCTACCTAGAAGGGAATTTACAGTCAGTAAAAGAGGTAGTCTTGTATGTTGTTTAGACACAAAACAATGGCAACTAGTGCCTTACATTGAAGGATTATAGAGTGTTGGGAGCATTAATCCTTGTGTTTTCTCAGTTACACATGCCAAGAACCAGCAAATCATGAGCCCAAGGAGGGGTGCATTCGTTGTTGGAGGGACAAAAATTTTGTTTGGGTTGAAATTGTTGTTATACACTCCTTCTTCAATACCTTTTGGGGTAGTTTCCACCTGCAAAGAGAAACCATTACTATTCCACTATTGGCTGTGGGAAACTTTAGCATTTTGGGCATGAAAAGAAGGCCACTTCAACAAATAAAAGGGTTTGCACACATTAATTCCTCCTAAGGGTCAGAACATTGTCTAATCTAATTTTATTTGTCTTAATTTACGAATGACAGTTATTGGTGCATTGTTGTAGCTTCATGTTTGCTTTTGGGAAGTTAAAAGCACTCTTGCCAAGTATTTGACAAATATTCCCAGCCAAATCTCATTGTTCTAACTTCCTAATTTGCATTTGGGGCTGTAATGTGAGTTGTTATAGGCATGATAATATATCATTGTGAGTGTATTGAAGTGAGTTGTTACAAGAACATAAAAACTACTGTCACTTTCCTTCAAAGTTAAGTGGTCTTTTGGGAGTTAATGCAAGTAGATCACAGTTGTTGCAGACCATTGGTATATGTGTTTAGTGTGAAGTAACTTGTTGGTCTTAAATATCCTAAAAGGGTTGATTTTGATAATAATTGCAAACAAGTTCATTTTATGTGCACAACATTTTGCCAAAAAAATTTCCTATTTAATGAGATCTTAAAAGTATTCTTTAACAATTATACAACCAAGTATGGAAACATTTTTTGGATAGTATGCGATTGGTAACATGATGCCAAGTATATGATTGCTTATGACAATGATGAAGACATGTTTATGTTGACTATGAATAGGATAATGGTTTGGTGGACATAGTAGTGAAGATAATGGACAGCTAGATGATGCATAGAAAAACTGAGGCAATGATTAGTGATGATGAGTAGTATAATGATGATGCTGATGTGATAAAGTTTGATGTTGAGATGTTAGTGTTAGGGTCACATATGATGTGATAATTGTGAAGACAAATGTGATGATGATTTGATGAACTAGGAAAGTCAATTATGCATGGATGGAATGACATGATTATGTCACACTATGCTTGACATAATTATGATGATGATGACAGTGTGTCAGATTTTGGTGTTTCTCATGAAGATATTTGTGTGGATGATGGATGAGAGTCTTATGGTGAAAAATGGGATGGTGATGGTGACAACATGGGTAGGAAGAGCACAGTGGTGATGTTCATGGTTGCATGGTAATCGTGACAATGGCAACGGGGATAGTAATAATGAGCATGAAGATGGTGATGGTGCTAGTGAGAATGAAAATGGCCGTGAGGATGTAGATATTATGGTTTTCTTAGATGGGAGAAAAATGATCCAGGTGGATATCGGTGGCAGCCCACCTCTTCCAACTGGCTCAAAACAGTCTTCTGGCAATTTTGGTAAATTACTATTTTTAGCAGTTTTTCGGGTCCTGAACTTCCGGAGCCATTTTGAGGCCCTAAACGACATTTTTTGGCGATTTGGGGGACCAAATGGTTGCCAACGGCATACATTTGGTCCCAGTCGAAAGTTGTAAATCTCGGTTAGACCTTTCCAACGAGCTATCGAGCGCCCTAAACGGAGATCGTATGCAAAAGTTATGACACCGGGAAGTTGACTGTTCAACTAACCACCTTGGGGCCGCAAACTTTATGACGGTTCATCTTCTAGGGTTAGGTTTTTGGATGTTTGGGATTCTTTCCCTCATGCTTATGATAAATAGGCCCTTTCGGCCTCTCTTTCTATTCATCTTGGCACGAATGAGCATAGCGGCCACATCTCTTCTCAGAGATAGCTACCACCATTCCAGCTATTGTATTTTACAGTCTGTTCTATTTCCGCTATTTAATAGAATATGTGTTTACTGTATCACTGTGTTATTTGCAATATATCTCTGTATATGATTCTGTATATGCTATCTTTTGTTTCGTTCCCACATAAATCCGGATCAAAAAAAAAAGAAAACAAATCCATGATGAAACTTATGCAATTTATCAAGTTGTACCAAGTCTATTCAATTTATCAATCTATCAGGCTATCAATGTATGGGCTGCAATAGTCAAAATATTAATGTCAATACTCAATGAGACCATGAAACAAAATCATAGCATACATGTACACCACATACCTATAACATAATACACAAAAAAACATGCAAAGCACATACCAGATTACCTAACTATGTTTATTTGACTAGACCATCAGGATTAGCTCGAATACAAATGGTTTGTTTTAACCTCTCATGCTCGGAATAAGGAAATATGTATCGTTCCTTTGATGAGTGCTTCCTTGTTATTATTTATAGGTGGAGGTTTGTGCAAATAACAACTTTGTATGATGGTATACAATGTCACCTCGTCTATAATCTTCATATGTATACCCTTTTCTATCTGCTGAGTGGGAAACGTCATTCAAATATTCTCCCTTTATAACCATCGACCCAATAGGAAATCATTGGCCTCAAAGTCCTGTAATGGGACATTTAGGGTTTGCTTCCCCTCTAAGTAACATGCCAGCCAATAGTCAGTGCGCCATGCATTGCGTCTGATGGAAACTACTGCGTATATGTACCCTCAAGAAAATATACTTCCAACGTTTCAATCAACTAATTAGACACAACTAGTTGTCAAAAATATAAAAATATTAATCGAACCTGGTTGTACAAGATCTCATATGTGGTCAGAGTCTAGTAAAAAACTTGACTGGTCCTCCTCCAACTGGGATAATTCGGTAGCTATTAATCAACCAATGGGGAGTGATACACGGTCTCAGCTATCAACCCAATCCATGGATTCATATTCATCCCATTCACCACTACTGCATGTAGAACAAAAACATGACAACTTCCTTGTCCACATTTCAAGTATAGCATTGTCAGACATTCTAACTGAATGAAATGCATGAGTTCCTTGGATGGTCTTGCACTCATATAACTGTGATCGATCTACATCAATATCTATGTACATGTGCTTTCCTAGTTGAGTGATCTTCTTGCCTTCTTGCTCCCTCCCCCATGACTAAAGAACACCATTCAACGATGGATTTTGCATCTCGGATAAGTGATACATTTGTGAACTTCATTTCTTGCCTACCTAATGCAGTCTTTATGCATGCACCTGCTCCATCATGTTCACCTTTTCCATGTCTGGTCTCAAAATAGTTCCAAATATGTGGCACCTTGTGCCTTTTGTGTAGCATACACAACCATTGGAAGACACGGGAATTTTTGAATTGCCCTACACAACCATCATACCAAATCCAATATTGTTACATCCGTATATTGTTATCCTTCAAGTGATTGTAGAACATTTGAAAGTTGTGTTGTACAAAATCCAAGTCGTGACACATGACATCACTTATGTAGAAGTGATACTCCTTCAATATAACCCTATTGTCTTCAGTACTATCTACCGCATGTCTATAAGGTGATATGGACCATTAGGATGACCTGGTCTGAGTGATATTATTGACTATGAATCTCATTTTGTGGTTGAGAGTTTTTTGCAAAATCGACCACTAACAGGATAGTCCCAATAGGAAATGTATCTCTATACATTCTAAATTGCTCATCTTGCCAGCGAGCCACATGCACATACTTTACATAATGTTGTGTATTTTCAAATATTTCCTCCATGAAGTTGCAAACCCGTACTTGGTAGATCAACAATAAAGACATATATCAATAGATTGTTACATATATGAAATTGCAATCTCAAGAAAAATAGTATCCAATTTAGCTCTTTACCAATGTGAGAAGTGACCATTGTATTTTTTTTCTTCCATTCCCTCCATCAGTATCATATGTGACATATTTGAATGACTGCAAGTTAACCTCCTGCCTCCCAAGTTCATGCTCATCGGTCACATGTATGCATTTTTCCACTAATGCGAATCCACCACACCCTAGGCATGTCCCATCTATGCAATTGTTTTGATAAAATGTGCAATCGTTTGGCCTGCTACACAAAATGCTATGAATAAAGTCTCTAGATGGCATCAGAGCATTCTTGCACAAGAGTGTTATGCAATACATGAAAAATATATGTATATGTGTCATAACAGTAACCATACTCAATGTGGTATCGACAACAACATGTGTTACGAATTGTGTTTATTTTAACATACCATGGTTTGCATTTTTCAAAGGATCTTTGGCCCAAGTCAAGTTCGTTATGTTCATTCCTAAATCTCTCATATAATTCTGTTTGTGTCATATCAAGAAAATGTTTAATGTGTGGTTCACGGTCCTTTGAACCCCTTCTCAATTTTAATACATCTTTTTGGTTGAAAGAAGGTCTAGTGTTGTCATACCAAAAATCTTGCACTAATCCCTTTACCACATCAATGAGCTTCATATCAGATCGTGGCAACCTGCCAATGAAGGCCCAAACATCTGTTTGACCAATTTCAAGTTGTTCTCTTCTAATACAATACCTATGAAGTGTCTTCAGATTCAAATTAATAATTTTAGAAATACGTTTAAGAAAAGGAAGTGCGCTAGTGTTTTTGTTCACAATTGATTGTGACAACACACGACGAGCTGCATTGTGATCCTTTGAGCGAGATTTCTTTCCAATTGTACTAAATGCTTATAAATTTGCTCATTCCTTCTCCAAGATTCCCTAGAGAGACAAACTTCACGCCCATACATGATAATGGGAGTGATGAGAGTTTTAAAGAGGAATTTATTTGTATCCCACATCATAAGGTTCGATGACTTAAAATTGTTTTCAAATCAAAAATAAGCTTCCCACCCTTCGTTGATCCTGTTTTTCGTGATGTTGTAGTTCGATTGAAGATTGTGATGAATATAAATCCCAAGATATTTGTATGAAATTGGTTCCTTGAAGTTTCTATTATCATAAAAATGAGCATAACTTCTTATTATCTCCCCCATGTTTTTTATTACATAGTAATTGTTAGTCTTATATAAATGAAGTGGTTAGGTATCTTACAAATATTTTTATGTAGATATTAATTGTTTATTGGACCAAACTAGGCTCTTCAAATGATGTCCACTTAAACGAAAAAGAAAAAAATTCTATCAATTTCATCCTAAACCTAGATATATCAATCACCAAAAGCAATCAAATGCCTTGAGGTGTAATGCTTTTCTTAATGTGTAAAAAATAAGTTAAAACAAATTACACCTAATAGATCCGGGTTTAAGGTGGGTATATGCTGATGTCTACATGAATTGTTAACTAGAAACATGCGAAGTGGTTACTTATCTCTTCAATATTTCTAGTTATATATTAATTATTATTTTTTATATGTAAAGTTGTTAGTTATCTTCCAAATCTTTTTAAATCTTTTTAATTATACATTAATTGTCCACCATTCACATGACCATTTTTATGGTATATTTTATATTTTTAATTACACATTAAATGTCCACCATTAATATGAATGGTGTGGTGTGTATGGTGTGTTTTATATTTTTAATTACATATAAATAAAATTAATATTAAAATAAAATTTAAGTGATGTCTAAACAAAAAAATAAATCATATTGATTTCATCATAAACATAGATATATCAATCACCAAAAGGGATCAAATATATTGTGGTGTAATATTTTTCTTAATGTGTAAAAATCAAGATAAAAAAAATTGCACATTAAGAAATTGGATTCCTCTCACTTCTTGATAAATCCCGGTTTAAGACAGATCTATGCTCGTACATACATTAATTGTTAAGTAGTTAGTGTTTTTTCTGCTAATGTTAAGTAGTTAGTTATCTCTACCATATTTTAAACTATGTATTAATTATTAATTTTGATATATAAAGTGGTTAGTTATCATTCTAATCTTTTTAATTATACATCAATTCTTTACCATTCACATGACCATTTCTATGATATATTTTATATTTTTAATTACACATTAAATGTCCACCATTAACATGACGGGTTTGTATGATATATTTTATATTTTTAATTACACATTAATTATTCACTATTTGCATGATTGGTTTGTATGGTATATTTCAAATTTTAAAAATATCAGTTAAAAACTTTTAAAATTACATTGTTATTTAAAAATTTGAAATTTGGTGTGAGAAATAAATCTTTTCTATATTAATGAAATGCCTTAATTGGCTCAATGGTGGAAAAGGAAAATATCTTCTAAATATTTTAATACACACATTGTAATAAGTAACTTTGGCATTGGTATAATTTTAGGTTTATGGCTTAAGCAACTTCTAGAGATTGGCTTATTATTTTAAGGCTTTAAGTTGAAAAGAAAAGTGATACTTGTGGGGCAATCTGCAATCTGATCCTAGGATATAGGGTTTAGGGTTTACATAACTTATATAAGGGATTTGGCTTTTGTTTTGAGTTAGGGTTTAAGTAGATTCCAATAGGGTTTAGGGTTTACATAACTGATATAAGGGATTTGGCTTTGGGGTTTACAGAAGGCATTTGGCTTTTGTATTGAGTTAGGGTTTAAGTAGATTCCACGTTGTACAGCTGACTTGTAACAACCCATAAAAGAGCAGATGTAGGAGAGAGGGTTGCGAAATTCGATTGACCCAAGTGGCTTCTAAATCTTAAATTTTGAAGCTAGGGTTTCTCGTGCCTGTAGAAGAACAGGGATCAATGCATTGAACAGAGTGAGACCGTCTTCAGCTTGCCCTTTCTCTACTTAGTGATTTTCCTTGTAAAGCAGAAGTGATCCACTGAACAGCGTGAGGCCGTTTTCACCTGGCCAAAGTAATGTTGACCTGCATCACATGCTCGAAGCTGGCTCTAGAGGAGCCTATCTCTGAAACGGAACTGAATGGCTCGACAACCCCAAGGTCTCGGGCTTCCAAAGAAACCATTAACAATCTCACTGCAAAGGTAGTTCTTAGTACTTTTTCTTCTTCTTTTCCCACTTTGAATTTGACATTCTTGCTGATAGAATATCTTAAAGTATGATTTTCCCACTTTGAATTTGACATTCTTGCTGATAGAATATCTTAAAGTATGAAATCTGTAGATTATTTGAATGGCCAAAAAAATATATTCATACCCGTGATTTCTCAAACGAAATGTTTGATTTTTTGAAGCTAGTGTTTAGGGTTTACATAACTTATATAAGGGATTTGGCTTTGGGGTTTACAGAAGGAATTTGACTTTTGTTTTGAGTTAAGGTTTAAGTAGATTCCAATAGGGTTTAGGGTTTACATAACTTATATAAGGGATTTGGCTTTGGGGTTTACAGAAGGCATTTGGCTTTTGTATTGAGTTAGGGTTTAAGTAGATTCCACGTTGTACAGCTGACTTGTAAGAACCCATAAAAGAGCAGATGTAGGAGAGAGGGCTGCGAAATTCAATTGACCCAAGCGGCTTCTAAATCTTAAATTTTGAATCTAGGGTTTCTCGTGCCTGTAAGGCACTCTTACGGTAGAAGAACATGGATCATCGCATTGAACAGCGTGAGACAGTCTTCAACTTGCCCTTTCCCTACTTAGTGATTTGCCTTGTAATACAGAAGTGATCCACTGAACAGCGTGAGGCCGTTTTCACCTGGCCAAAGTAATGTTGACCTGCATCACATGCTCGAAGCTGGCTCTGGAGGAGCCTATCTGTGAAACGGAACTGAATGGCTCGACAACCCCAAGGTCTCGGGTGTCCAAAGAAACCGTTAACAATCTCACTGCAAAGGTAGTTCTTAGTACTTTTTCTACTTCTTTTCCCACTTTGAGTTTGACATTCTTGCTGATAGAATATCCTCAAGTATGAAATCTGTAGATTATTTGAATCGCCAAAAAAATATATTCATACCTGTGATTTCTCAAACGAAATGTTTGATTTTTTGTTGCAGGTAAAAGATTTATCATTGAAGTTCTCCGAAGTATACACGCAGCGCAGGCCGTTCAGAACGTCGACTAGGGTATATCTGAAAGGGACGCCTCAGCGTTCCCTGGAGTCGGACAATGAAACCCCCGAAATACCTAAGAGTTACGGTTCTGGTTTTGGAAGCTCGACTTCAACTCCTACATCCAGCTCTGCCAGCAGTAGCAAACCAGCACTATGGACGCCAATGCTCCAATCTCTGGGAGGGCGCTTCAACAACAGCGTCTTTTTCGAGGAAGAAGAATCCAGGGAGTAGGTTGTAGAGGCCGATACTGGGGTCTTCATCACTTTACTGTCCAAACCAAAAGGCAAAAACTACCTCAGACGCGTCGGTTTCATGTAAATTAGTATTCCCAACTAGATGTGAAGATTATTTCCCTTTGCATTTAACTTATTTAGATTAAGGTACCGAGAATTTCGATCGAACCGATGAACCTTCCGTTTCCACAGATCTGTCCGATCCAAGCGACACAGAGATGGAGTGGGAAGAGGAAGAGCAGTGGGTGTACATTCATTCCATGGCGACATGACATTTAGAAAATATGTGACGCAATATAGGCTCTTAGATCCTGTTGTGGTTTGAGAAAGTATATATTCGTAAGGGGTTTTTTCGATGTCAAATTCCATTTAGAACATATGTGAATTAACATAGCTGTTTCTTGGATCATGTTGTTGTGGTTTCGGAAAGTAGATATTGGTAACTTGGTATTGGTCATTCATTTTCTGCAAGACCAATATCAAGAAACTTCAGGTCATTCATTTTCTGCAAGACATCAACAAACAAACCGATTAGAACACTTTCAAAGCATCTATTCAAATATCAGATTGTCTAGCTATTAAATAAAGCAGGGAGACAGAAAAGATTGCATACATGATCAACTTCGTAACCCAGTGACCGTCGTGTCCGCTTTCTCTTTTTTAACCATAGTGGTTGTATTCCATTTGGTTCAGAATGGCTACAACCACTATGGAATATGAACTTCCTTTACGGTTTTCATTAGTGGAACCAACTCAGGTCGCGTGATCGCCTGCTAATCCGACCGCCTTGAACTCAGTTGGTTCCCCGCGGTCGGATTAGCAGGCGATCAGGCGACCTCAGTTGGTTCCACTAATGAAAACCGTAAAGGAAGTTCATATTCCATTTGGTTCAGGTTGGCTACAACCATTATGGTTAAAAAAGAGAAAGCAGACACGACGGTCACTGGGTTACAAAGTTGATCAGGTTTGCAATCTTTTCTATCTTCCTTCTTTATTTAATAGCTAGACAATCTGATATTTGAATAGATGCATTGAAAGTGTTCTAATCGTTTTGTTTGTTGATGTCATGCAGAACATGAATGACGTGAAGTTTCTTGGTATTGGTGTTGCAGAAAATGATAACTTGGTATTGGTCATTCATTTTCTTGGGATCATGTTGTTGTGGTTTGAGAAACTAGATAGTTTCTGAATGTCAATTTGCTTTTTACAAGTTAGTATTGGTTGTTGGTGTCTAATCCACTATTTTTAGGTGACTTTTTCAGTGTGTTGGGTTTATATTTGTTTTTGACATAAACATATCAATAGAGTAATACTTTATATTTTATGGCAGTCGTAGACTTCATAATACATGTTGAAGGTAGGAATTTTTGCCAACCAAATAAATTATATAAATTTGAAGTTCATTTAAATTTTGTTTATTTGAAAATATGTTTGAAGACATTGAGTTTGATGATGAATTTCTCCAAATGTTTTCTATTCAATTCAATTTTTCTAAATCTTCCTAAAATATTGAGCATATGGACAAGGAATAACTAAATATGATTGTTTTCACATCCCTAAGAAGAAGATAGTGGGTCATGATATTCTTCTTTTATTTCTCATGTTGATACTTTGTTTTTTAGTGTGAGTAATAAAAATATTTTATTATTAGGTCTTTCTATTTTCCATAGTTATTCAGCCACCACACCTCTTTTTGACAAATACGATCCATTTGTTGTGTACATAGTTGTAATTTTATTTTGATACATTTGTTGTGTACATAGTTGTAACTTTATTTTAATCCCACATTAAGGAATCCTCTAAACCACATATTTTAATATGTAATTTGTTAATTTTTAGCCTCTCCATTAGTATCCACAATTTGAGGTAAGGTAAAAATACATTTTTGATGAAAATGGTTTATTAGATTAATGAAGAAGTAGGGGCTACATACATTTGAAGATTAATGGACTTCCAAATATGAAATTCCAAGGATTTTTTGCAACTAGAGCTTGACCAAATACATGTCTCTACTTCAAACCCTATTTTCCTTTTATTTTTGGAAGAGCTATGGAATTCCATACATCCTAGGGAATTCTACAACCTTCACCTTTACCACTCTAAGAAAATGCAACAAATATTTTTTTTTTTATGCATTCCTTTTAAAATTCCATCATCGAGATATTTTTAGTGTTGACATAGATAGTGAAATCTCAAACATGTTTTGTATCTTATGCTTCATGCTAAACATCTTCCAAAAATTCCATATGTCTCCTCAAGATAATCTTTATGGAGAAATCACTATATACATGTATATGGTTTCATTTTATTCTTTGGTAATTAAAGATTGGATATATATATATATATATATATATATATAAAGTGTGGACCATTTCTTAAATTTATTGCCTTTCTTTTATTCATAGTAATGCATCCTTCGAATTTCTTCTTGTTAAATTATTCTAAGTCTTAACCATGTTTATATATGGGAAAAATTTTCCAATGTAATTGAAATTTAAGGAACTCATTTAAATTATGAAAAAAAAATTTGCTAGCCCATTTAAAACATCTTCATTCATAAAGACCCTAGTCAAGTATCTCATCTAACATGAAGGATAGGAGAGAATATTTGATGTACCACACAAACCAAAATTTTGAATAATGAATTTCCTTCACAAAATGCACAACACAATGCACTCAATGAAATTAAAATAGTTCTACAACATTTTTACTAGATTTTAACCAATACTCTTAGGCCTGGATACATTCATAAAGACTATATAGATCACATCCACACCATACAAAATAAATTTAAGGAGACCTAAAACCCCTTTTTTCAGTCACAAACTTCATGTTTATCAGGTGATACTTAACTTTTGGCATTAAATGCTACCCTAAATATTCAAATTCTAAATAAAATACTCATATTACAATGGTTGAAAATATCTCCATGGAAAAATAATTTCTCACTACAATAAAGGGTTAGTGCAAGCTAATGAGGGTCACTTTTGGCGCGTTAGATGCAATAGAAAACTGAAAAATCAGGCATCCCTCAACTTACTTGGATTTTTTGAGATACTTACACAAAATATCTTGCATTGAGTTAAGAAGATTAAATTTAGGAAATTGAATCATGTTTCTGGATATATAACTTTTATGTATTGAAAATGTGCATAGATATTTCAAGTTTAATTTTTCCTAATAGACACTTTTTATTTTTCATGCAAATGATAAGGTATATGTTTTTGTGGGTGCAGTCTTTGAGGGCCTAAATGATGGAATCAAGCTACAAAAATGGGCATGCATATAGAGAACATATAGCACTTGTGTGTCATTATTTTTTGAAAATTAAATTAGTAATTTTATAATTTTTTTTGTAATTGTCTAAGTGATGAAACCTCAAAAATAGTACCTCTATGTGGGTGCAGCCTTTGAAGGTCTTAATGCAAAAATATTGATGTGGGTTTTTCATAGAACCTCTTGGTTAGTGTCCTCTTGTGCACCATACAATTTTATTTTTTTAAATGATCAAGAATTGAAAAAGTTATAGAAGAAACACTAAGAGTGTGTTTCACGAGTTAAGGAGGTAGGACACAAAAGAAATTGAAAGAAAATAGGAAAAATTAATATTTTTACATAAAAGTTACATATTTGAAATCTCCCGAAAAAATGTTATTTGTATTTAAGATTTCGTCAAAAATGATTATTGTTGAAATACCCAATTAGCTTTGGTTTATCATTACCATAGCAAATGTTTGGAATTACCGAAGCAAACTCCAAAGCATACACATAGGATTATTGTTGACATGAGAGCAAGTGAGTCGGCTTGGTTTGGGCTCTAAGAAACATGAGCGCGTTCTGTTTAAATTCAAAAATATTGTCGCGCTTATAGAATTCAATAACCCGCACGCGTTATGTAGTACCTTATGTAGTACCAAAATGCGCTTGCATAATGTATATGATAAAATATATGTTTAATACTTGAGAGAGAGGGGGTGTGGAAGACTCAAGGAAATTTTTGGTTAATATTTGAGAAGGGGTGGGGAAGGGTCAAGGCAATCTACGCTTAATATTTAAGTATGGCGATGATGTTTTTAACATCCCCTAAGATCAACTTTGATTTAATGATTACTTCTAATATTATTTCATATTAATGAATATCATATTATTTCATTAAAAATTTAAGGAGCACTTTAAATTTTTAGAATATTTTTACTTTTAGAGTCATTATTGATGGAATTAGGTGAAGTAATCTTTGGCCACATGGTAGTACGGATCCTTTTAGGCCAATAAGTATTAGGAAAGCCCCAATGCCCTATTTCACTATGCACAACTCATGAGAGTTCATTCTTATTTTAGTTATGTGGATCTTCTTCTTTATGCTAATTAAAATAAAGCGATATTTTTTATCTTCAATCTTAGCTGTAATGACCTCCTTGTAATATCTTAATTTTCTTTTATCCTCTAAATTTTCATCACACCATAGCTTCTCATTTAAATTAAAAGTAATAATATTTTTAATATCATCTATGTTTTGCAAAGTGTCATTTTCGTAAATACCACACATATCTAACCAAGACATGGAATCTTTATACCAAGCTCTTACGTGGTTTTGTTTGGAATTTAAAGCAATTTTCAGATGTTTCTGGTCTCCCAATTTTTATTTATTTGTGTACATTAGCTAACTAGACATAGCTATGCTCTGAACGGGGGGAAGACCCACTTCAATCAAGAGAATATGATATAGTGTATTTCTTTTAATTTTAAGATTGTAACTTATAAAATGCTTATAAATTTGTTCAATCCTTCTCCAAGATTCTCTAGAGAGACAAACTTCACACCCATACAAGAGAATGGGAGTGATGGGAGTTTTAAAGGGAAATTTATTTTTATCCCACATCATAAGGTTTGATGACTTAAAATTGTTTTCAAAACCAAAATAAGCTTTCCACCCTTCATTGATCCTTTTCTCGTGATGTTGTAATTCGATTGAAAATGTCATCAATATAAATCCCAAGAATTTGTAGGAAATTGGTTCCTCCAAGTTTGTATTATCATAAAAAATGAGCATAAGTTTCCATTATCTCCCCCATATTTTTTATTACATATTAATTGTTAGTCTTATATAAATGAAGTGGTTAGGTAGCTTACAAATATTTTTATGTAGATATTAATTGTTTATTGGACCAAACTAGGTTATTCAAATGATTGTTGATGTATATGTAACTTCGTAATGTATTTCATTTGTATATTTATTGTACTCCTATAGAGATGTATTATTCCTCTATACAGAAGTGTCGTCATTTGTGTTGATAAGTGTCGCAAAAGCGTTAACTTGCCGATGGGTTATTAGACCACCTTGTAAGGGGTTGGCCCGATATAATGTAATATCAAGTTATTGTACCTACCTAGTCAAGTCGGCCCCATAAGGTTATTGGGAAAACAAGACAAGTATAAATAGAGATTGGGAGATCTCTATTTGGATCACTCAGAAACTCATTCTTCCTTCACTCGGAAAGTGGCGCACTTGTAACGAGGAGGATCAATTGATAAGAGGAGTGTATCGCTTGTACTTTGGTTGAGATATTGCTCTATCTATCTTTGAGGAAGTTGTGGGGTTTTTCACCTTATGTTTTTCCCCACGAAAAATCTGTGTGTCTATTGTCTCTCATGCTTTTGCTTCTTGTGATGATTGACATGCTTGTTATGATTGATATGCATTGATATACTATATATGTTATTCTCTCAGTAAAGATCCTAGAGTAATGTGAATTAATACTCAAAATTTAACATGGTATCAGAGCTAACCTCAAAAGAAGACATTGTGCACTAACGGAAACTAGGGTTTCTTGCTTATTGGGTTTCTCTCCATATATTTTGGAAAAACATTATAGTAGATTGACTCTACTTATCAAGGAGAATCTATATGTCCAATCAGAATTCAACTCTTAGCATTTTCATATTTGGCCCTAAAAATTAGGGTTTCCACAACAATATGATTTTTTTAAATCTGAAGACATAGCTAGAAGCTCCTTGGAAAAATCGAAGTTTAGAGCTTTGGATCGATATTTTTGGCTGGGTAAATCTCTAGGAAACTCAAACCCTAATGCAGGGTCCTCCCTAGTAAACCTCGAAAGACTAAAAGTCATTTCTGAAGGTTGAAGCTTTTCATATCTCAAATTCTAAATACATCAAGCTGATCAGATCATCAAGGCGCATCTTTCTATTTTTTCAGAAAGTTGAAATTCAGTTTTTGAATATTTATGGTTTTTTCCAACAAACCCTAATCCCGTACCACATCTAGTTTTCATCAAAGCAAGTGGTAAGACCTGAATCTCTTCTATTTCCATTTGAAGTACTCTTTAAAATGTCTCACCATACCGAGCTTGAGGATAAGCTTGAAGGGGCTGATAACTTCCAAGTGTGGAAGTATAGGATTGGGTTAATCCTCGAAGAAAATGAATTGGACTCCTACATGAGCTCTGAGGTCCCTATCCGAGAGGATGAAGAGGGCTAGATATTGCAAAAGAAGAACTTGGTCAAGGAAAAGAGAATGATTGTTGATTCTATCAAAGACAATCTCATACCACATGTGTCATCTCTAAAGACACCCAAAGAAATGTTTGACTCCCTCACCAAGTTATTTGAAGGGAAAAACATAAATCTGAAGATGACTCTGTGGAATCAATTGAAACGGGTCAAGATGTTGAATGGAGAGACTATTCAATCTTACTTATCCAAGGTCTCTCATATCAAGGAACAACTTGAAGCTGTGGATGAAGTAGTGGACAATGGTGAAGTTGTTATGACCACACTAAATGGCCTACCCAGGTCATGGGATTCCTTTATCCAAGGAATCTGTGCAAGAAAGAAGTTGGTCTCCTTCAGTAGACTGTGGGAGGAATGCTCTAAAGAATAAGCAAGGATTGTGGCCCGAGAAGAAAAGATGGGGAACCAGGATCAAGCTCTCATAGCTCACACCAAGGGAAGCAAGGTTAAGAGGGAGAAGTCTCACAATAAGAAACATTCTCACCCTTATCACAAGAGGAAAGATCTATCTCATATTCGATGTTTCAAATGTAATGAGAAGGGAGACTTTGCTTCAGAATGTCTAAAGAAAAAAAGGGATAACAACAAAAACAACAACTTCAACAAGATGATGAAGGGAAACAAAAGAAGGTATCATGCTCATGGTGCTGAAGATGATGAGGCTCGAAAGAAGAAGGCTAGAGTAGAAATTGATGATGATGATTCATCAAGTGAAGAAGAGTATGTTCTAATCTCTGCTCTCACAGGTACTATTTCTCATGGTTGTAATGATTGGATTATTGATAGTGGTGCTTCCAAACACATGAATGGGTTTAAAGAATCTTTTGTAAATATATCTGAACATGAATCACCCCATAAAGTGAAACTTGGGGATGACTATCAATACCCCATCAAAGGAAGTGGTGAATCCTCCTACAAACTAGATTCTCGAAAGTCCTTGAAGATGAAAGAAGTTCTCTATGTACCTAGGCTCAAGAAGAATCTACTCTCCATCTTTGTATTAGATGCAAAAGGTATGAGGGTTGCATTTGTAGATGGCCAAGTCCTAATGTGGCCAAAGGGTAAAACTATTGATGATGCAGTGGTGATTGGAGAGCAAGAGGGAGGATTGTATAAATTGAAGGGACAACCTGAACATGCCATGGCACATGATTCCATGGAGCCAAGTGAACTTTGGCATAGAAGACTTGCACATATGCACTACAAAGCATTACCAATTGCAAGTAAGGCTATAGAAGGTCTTCCTGAAAATAAGACCAAGCATGAAGGTGTTTGCAAAGGATGTGCAAAATGAAAGAACATAAAGAAGGCATTTCCAAGCAGTGAAAGCAAGGAAAACAGTATCTTGGAAATTATCCACTCCGATGTATGCGGCCCAATGTTATCGAGCTCTCTGAGTGGGTATGTTTACTATGTCTCTTTCATTGATGACTTCTTGAGGAAGAATTGGGTTTACTACTTGAAGAACAAATATGAAGTGTTGGATAAGTTCAAGGAATTCAAAACCTTGATGGAGAACCAAACTGACAAGAAGATCAAAACATTCAAATCTGACAATGGTGGATAATTCACCTTAGGTGACTTCAAGAAGCTATGCAGTGATTCAGGGGGAGTTGAATACTCCCTACAATCCACAACAGAATGGAGTTGCAGAAAGAAAGAATAAGAACAATCATGAAGGCAGCACGAACAATGCTGCATGACCAGAATCTGCTTATACATCTATGGGCAGAAGCAACTAGGATAGGTAATCTAGGAAGCAAAGATCAAGAGGGAGCATACTCCAGCAGTTCATGCAAGGAAGAAAATATTGAGAGGTAGTCCACCCCACAACAAACAAACAAAGATACGTATTTCAATTGTCATCTCTTGTATATTTGATTGTTTAAATAATATGTTCCTAGACTTAGGTTGTGTATTTTGCATATTTGCGTTAATGAACAATATACTACTAATATGCATATGATGGGTAAGTGGCCTATGGAACTGTACAACATTCCATTTTTACTTATCTAGAATGAAACCTCTTTGCTGGCATGTTGGGAGTTGTGCACACTCTTAACAATGTTCTAGTAGAGATTGGAAGGCATTTAGAAAGTTACAGGATATGGATAAATGTTGTATTGAAGCATTGGCTTAAATAATTGCATGACTGTATGACATATTCCTTTATGTGAAAGAATTTGTTCTGAAAATTATGAGATGTTTCTAAATCATGAAAATTAACTTGTTTTGTAGGAAAGATCAAATACCTTCACCTACAAAAGAAGGACTAAAACATTTGTTCAAGCAACAAAATTATATATTGAAGAAATTGAAGTTCCCGGGATATGGGAAGAATGCCATGATCTGTCGATCATAAAGAACGATGTTTGGGATGATGTCCCAAGACCTGAAGGGGAGTCTGTAGTGACTTCCAAAAGGAACTACAAGATCAAGCATGCTGCAGGTGGTAGCATAGAGACTTTTGCTCCTGTAGCCAGATACACTTCCATTGGATCCATACTTACTCTCGCTGCACTGATGAAATGGAAGATACACCAGATGGATTTCAAGACAGCTTTTTTGAATGGTGTAGTTGAAGAAGAAGTGTATCTGGAGTAGCCACTTGGTTCTGAGACACATGAAAGGGACTCATATATGTGCAGAACTTGGTATGGTAGGATAGAAAGCTTTCTATCCAGTTTGGGCTTTACCAAGAGTAAAGTGGATTCCAACCTTTACTACAAGTTTGAGGAAGGCAATCGAGTGATACTATTTTTGTATATGGATGACCTGTTTATTACAGGTGAAGATAGATTGCTTGCTAACACGTAGCGGAATCTTGCTATTGAGTTCGATATGAAGAACTTGTGGATCATGCACTACTTTCTAGGCATGGAGGTGTGGCGGAGTGCAGATGGGATCTTCCTTGGACAAGGGAAGTATGCAGTAGAGATCCTGAAGGGGTTTGGGATGATGGACTGCAAGGCCATGGCCACACCTATGGAATCAAACCTGAAGCTTCTGTGTGATGCTTCATCTAAGCCGGTTCATATCACTATGTATCGTAAAATGATTGGGTCCTTGATGTACCTGACGAACACGAGACAAGATATTTCCTTTGCGGTGAACACACTAAGCCAGTTCCTGACGGATCCGAGGAGTGTTCACCTAGTTGTTGTAAATCATATTCTGAGGTACCTGAAGGGTACAGTTGACTATGGGCTCAAGTATGATGCGAATCAAAATTTTAACCTGTAGGGTTATGTTGATTCAGATTGGGCAGGAAGTGTTGCACATAGGAAGAGCACATCTGGGTGCTGCTTCAGTATGGGATCAAGTGTGATCTCTTGATTTAGCAGGAAGCAGTCCTGTGTAGCACCAAGTACAGTCAAAGCAGAGTATGTTGCAGCATGTTCGGCTAGTTGTGAGGAAGTATGGATTCAGAAGCTAGTGTTTGAGTTATTTGATCTCCCGCTAAAGGCTACTGGTATCTTTTGTGACAACTAGAGTTGTGTGAAGCTGTCTGAGAACCCGGTCTTCCATGACAGGTCAAAACACATAGAGATCAAATATCACTATATCATGGATATGGTGTAGAAAGGAGTAGTGAAGCTCTTGTATGTTGTGTCGGATGACCAAATTGCAGATGTACTAACGAAGCAACTAGCGAGAGTGAAATTCGAGTACTTTAGAGAGAGGCTTGGTGTTCTTCAGATTGACGACACTTCGAGGAAGAAGTGATGGACACATTTGCTGAAGCCATTCCAAGCATGTTGGAAGGAGGATCCTTCACATGGCCGTGGATGTAAACACTGGATGATGAGCATCAGGATGATGCTCCAGTTACTGCTCTGTATGTATCATGTTAGATGTTGGATATGATCAGTTGGATCATTTATATGTATGTATGTATGCATCATATTGGATGTTGGATATGATCAGTTGGATCATTTATATCTATGTATGTATGCATCATGTTGATGTTGGATATGATCACGTAGATCATATATTTGTATATGTATCAAGTGGATACTTGTATGATCAGTGTTATCATGTACTTATGTATTTATCAGGTGGATACTTGTATGATCATTGTGATCATGTACTTATGTATGTATCAAGTGGATACTTTTATGATCAGTGTGATCACATACTTATGTATCTCAGATGGATGTATTGTATCATCAGGTGGATCATGTAATATATGTATCAGGTAGATATTGAGTATGCATCAGATGGATATATTGTTTGATCAGGGTGATCACAGATGATGAGCTTCAGGATGTTGCTCCAGATGATATGCATCAGGTTGATGCTATGATGATCGGGATGATCACAGATGACGAGCTTCATGATGTTTCTCTAGATGATATGCATCAGGTTGATGTTATGATGATGATCAAGTTGATCATGTGATGATGTACATGAGGATGATGTATGGTGAGTATCGGTTTGATACTCTGTGGCCATGGACAGGTTGTGCAAGTAGCATAGAAAAGATACTGGAAGATCCTATAGTCTGTGCTAGGATGCTCTTTCGAGTTTTTGCTATAGGTAGCATAGAAAAGATCCTTTAAAAACCATACAGGTAGAGTGGTGTGCTCATAACATCCTGGGTTGCTCTATCGAGATCCTATAGTCTGTGCTAGGATGCTTTGAGTAGGTTTTGATACAGTTTCGCACATAAAATATCCTTTAAAAACCGGACAGGTAGAGCAGTGTGCTCGTAACATCCTCGGTTGCTTTATCGAGATTCTATAGTGTGCGCTAGGATGCTCTGAGTAGGTTTTGCAAAAGTTCACATAGAAAAGATCCTTTAAAATATGGACAGGTAGAGCGGTGTGCTCGTAACATCCTCTGATGCTTTATCGAGATCCAGATAGGTAGAGCTATGTTCTCATAACATCTTGGGATGGTATGAGTAGGCTTTGTGAAGGTCAACATGTAAAAGAACCTATAGTCTGCACTAGGTTTTGTTGACGCACGTAATCAGTCCTTGGATCCACAGTATGGCCATTGATGATGAAGACTTGTAGGTGGTGGGCCTACATCCAATATGAAAAAGGACTGGATCTATAGAACTTCCTATGACGAGTAGATTGAGAGATTGGTTGAGATAGCAGCAGTAGTGACGATGATGATGATACATGCATCGATGACGATGATTGAGAGAAGAAGACTTGTGCTAGCAGATTTGTGTTCAGAAATACCTTCCTAGTTAAGATGGAGTGTTGATGGATATGTAACTTTGGAATGTATTTCATTTGTATATTTATTGTACTCCTATAGAGATGTATTATTCCTCTATACAGAAGTTCCTTCATTTGTATTGATAAGTGTCACAAGTGCGTTAACTTGCCGATGGGTTATTAGACCACCTTGTAAGGGGTTGACCCGATATAATGTAATATGAAGTTATCGTACCTAGATAGAGAAGTTGGCCCTATAATGTTATTGGGAAAACATGACAAGTATAAATAGAGATCGAGAGATCTCTATTTGGATCACTCAGAAACTCATTCTTCCTTCACTCGAAAAGTGGCCGACTTGTGAGGAGGATGATCAACTGCTAAGAGGAGTCTATCTCTTCTACTTTGGTTGAGCTATTGCTCTATCTATCTTTGAGGAAGTTGTGGGGTTTTTCACCTTAGGTTTTTTCCACGGAAACTATGTGTGTCTATTGTCTCTCATGCTTTTGCTTCTTGTGATGATTGATATGCATTGATATACTGTACATGTTATTCTCTTAGTAAAAATCCTAGAGTATTGTGAATTAATACTCAAAATTTAACAATGATGTCCACTTAAAACAAAAATAAAAAATTATATCAATTTCATCTTAAACATAGATATATCAATCACCAAAAGCAATCAAATACCTTCTGGTGTAATGCTTTTCTTAATGTGTAAAAATTAAGTTAAAACAAATTACACATGTATCATAGAGCTCGATTTAAGATGGGTCTATATTGATGTATACATTAATTGTTAATTAGGAAAATGTAAAGTGGTTAGTTATATCTTCCATATTTCTCCATATATATTAATTATTAATTATGATATATAAAGTGGTTAGTTATCTTCCAAATCTTTTTAATTACATGTTCACCATTCACATGACCATTTTTATGGTATATTTATATTTTTAATTACACATTAAATGTCCACCATTAACATGACTAGTGTGTATGGTGTATTTTATAATTTTAATTACACAAAAAAAAAATATGAAAAAAAAATTTAAATGATGCCCACTTAAACAAAAATAAATACATAGATATATCAATCACCAAAAAGGATCAAATATCTTGTGTTGTAATGTTTTTCTTAATGTTTAAAAATCAAGATAAAAACAATTACATATCAAGAAATTGGATTCCTCTCACTCCTTAATAAATTAAGGTTTAAGAGGAATCTATGCTCGTACATACATTAATTTTTAATTGAAACTTTTTAAAGTGGTTAGGTATCTCTACATATAGTTTAAACTATGTATTAATTATAAATTTTTATATATAAATTGGTTAGTTATCATTTAATCTTTTTAATTACACATCAATGGTTTACCATTCACTCTTTACCATTCACATTCACATGACCATTTGTATGATATATTTTATATTTTTAATTACATATTAAATGTCCACCATTAGCATGACCCATTTGTCTAGTATATTTTAGTTTTTTAACATTAATTGTTTACCATTTGCATGATCTCGGTTTGTATGGTATATTTCAAATTTTAAAAATAATGGTTAAAAAATTTTAAAATTACATTTTTATTTAATTTTGGTGAGAAATATATCTTCTCTGTTTACTTAACTATACATATTAATGAAATGGATTTAATTTGCTAAATGGTCCTAAAGGTAGATATCTTCTAAATATTTTAATGAGAGACACTGATGGTTAATCACTAACTTAGACATTGGTTTAATTTTAGGTTTATAGCTTAAAAAACTTCTAAAGATTGGCGTAAGAAACTTCTAGAGAGTTGGAAAGAAGAGTGATACTTATGGGGCCAATCTGATCCTCCCATATAGGGTTTAGGGTTTAGAGAACTTATATAAGGATTTGGTTTTTGTGTCTGCAGAACTTTAATAAGGCATTTGGCTTTTGTTTTAGGTTAGGGTTTAAGGAGATTCCAAGCCAAGGATACTGTACGGCGGGCTTGTATGAACCCGTAAAAGAGCATATTTAGGAGAGAAGGCAGCGAAATTCGATTGACCCATGAGGCTTTTAAATCTTAAAATTTGGAAGTTAGGGTTTCTAGTGCTTGTAAAGCACCTTAGAAGAGCAGTGATTCATTGAACAACTTTCAGCTTGCCCTTTATGTACTTAGTGATTTGCTTAGTAATCCAGAAGTGATCCATTGAACAGCTTGAGAATGTTGAACTGCATCAGATGCTCCAAGGCACCAGAGGAACCTATCTGTGAAATAGACCTGAATGGCTCGACAATCCCAAGGTCTAGGGCTTCCAAAGAAGCCATTAACAATCTCACTGCAAATGTAGTTATTAATATTTTTCCTGCTTCTTTTCCCACTTTGAGTTTGACATTCTTGCTTATGGAATATCTGAAGTGTGAAATCTGTAGATTACTTGGATCATCAACAAATTATATTCATAACCGTGATTTCTCGAACGAAATGTTTGATTTTTTGGAGCAGATAAAAGATTTATCATTGAAGTTGTCCGGAGTATACACACAGTGCAGGCCGTTCACGAGGTCGACTAGGGTATCTCAAAGGGACGCCTCAGCATTCCCAGGAGTGGGACGATGAAACCCCCGAAATACCCCAGTTTTACGGTTCTGGTTTTGAAAGCTCGACTTCAACTCCTACAACGAGCTCTGCCAACAGTAGCAAACCGGCACCAGGGACGCTAATGCTCGAATCTCAGGGAGGCCGCTTCAACAACATTGTCTTTTTTGAGGAAGTAGAATCGATGGAGTGGATTGTGGAGGCCTATACCGGGGTCTTCATCACTTTACTTTCCATACCAAAAGGAAAAAAACACCTCAAACGCATCCGCTTCAGGTAAAATAGTATTCCCAACTTCGATGTGAATATTATTTCCTGCATTGATCTTATTTCAGATATCTGTTTTCAAGTAAGGAGAACTTCGACAAATGGCAAGCACAGCGGTGGTGGATTGAAAACTACGGCAAAATTGTACAACTCTACAATGTTGAGAGAACCAGCCAAGAGGCATTATGCCTAATAACAAGACCAGGAGGCGAAGAGGAGGTACAAAACGTTTCAGTTGTCAACTTAAACCTAACTATATCGGAGGTTCAAATATGGAATCCTTCACCCATTTTTTGTTTCTTGTTGTTGCAGAGGTGCACCAGGGAAGCGACTCAGCACAATCTCATAATGCCACCCCGGTGTCGCAAAAATATGAACTGCAAATGCCGACCACTAGGTTTTTATTCGTGAGACCCAGATCGAATTGATGAACCTTCCGTTTCCACAGGTCTGTCCGATCCAAGCGATTCAGAGATAGAGTGGAAAGAGGAAGAGCAGTGGGTGTACATTCATTTCATGGTGACATGACATTTAGAAAATATGTGACACAATATAAGCTCTTCCATCCTATTGTGGTTTGAGAAAGTAGATATTCATAAGGGTTTGTGTGGGAGATGTTGTAACATGTATGTGTCCGGTTACATGTCCAGTTACATGTGTGATGTAGCATTACATCTAATAGTAAAAGATAATAAATTATATTATGTCGGCCATTAATAAATTTATGTCAGCTCATAAAATAGAAAATTAATGATAGTATTTAAAAAAAATCCATGTTGGCTCATAAAATAAAATATTATGAAAAGTATTTAAAAAATCATGTTCGTTTATAAAATAAAAAACTTAAAACTTAAACCAGGGTCTATCAATCAAGAGATATCAAATTTCTTGAGTTTAAATTTAAAAAAAGAAATACATCTCAAGAAATTGGATCCCTCTGGCTGCTTGATAGATACGGGTTTAAGATGGATCTATGTTGGTTTATTCCAAATCCCATTTAAAAAATATTGTGAGGCAGCATAGGCTCTTGGATCTTGTTGTGGTTTGAGAAAGTAGATATGGTTAAGGGCTTGTTATTGATATTTAGAAAATTTTGTGAGGCAGCATAGGCTCTTGGATCTCGTTGTGGTTTGAGAAAGTAGATATTGGCAAGGGCTTGTTATTGATATTAATATTTGGTGTTGGTGTCTAATGGGTTATTTTCAATTTTGGTGTTGGGATTTTAGGAATGAATTTCAGTGTTGGGTTTTTATTTGTTTTTTAATAACATATTAATAGAGAATACTTTGTGTACTTTATGGTTCTCATAAACCTACATGTTGAAGGTAGGGCTTGTTATTGATATTTAGAAAATCTTGTGACGTAGCATAGGCTCTTGGATCTTGTTGTGGTTTCATAAAGTAGATATTGGTAAGGCCTTGTTATTGATACTAGTATTTGGTGTTGGTGTCTAATCCACCACTTTCACTTTAGGTGTTGGGATTTTATGAATGAATTTGAGTGTTGGGTTTTTTTTTTTAATAAACATATTAATAGAGAATAGTTTGTGTACTTTATGGTTCTCATAAACTTACATGTTGAAGGTATGTTGAAGGTAGAAATTTGTAACAACCAAATAATCTATATAGTTAGACATTAAATTATGAAGAATTTAAATTTTGTTTTTTCAAAACATGGTTGAAGGCATTTATATTGATGACCTTCTCTAAACATTTTACATTATAGTCAATTTTTATAGAATATTACACTTTTTTCATTACATTTAATTTTTCTAGATATTTACATAACTATTGAACATATGGATAAGGAATAAGTTAATATGGGTGCTTTCACATCCCTCATGCATAACAAGAAGATGGTGGGTTATGGTCTTGGTGTTTGATGTAAGTTTTTGCATGTTGGTCTTTCTGTTTTATGTCTTTTTATGTTTTGTATTTATTTTACATCATAACTCTTTTTGGAGAAAATGATCCATTTAATCTTTATAACATAAATTTGTTGTGTACATACTTGTAAATTTATTTGAATCCCACAATGTACTACAATATATAATTTGTTGATTTCTAGTATTGATGCTAAACATTATACTATTAGTATCCACAATTTGAGGTAAGGTAAAAATACCCTTTCCATGAAGATGATGTCTTAGATTATGACTTAGAAAAATGAGTTTGTTAAATTCCATAATTGGATTTAAGTGAATACTTACATCCTTTACTTTGATTGATATATTGATATAAACATAGGAGCTACATACTTTTAAAGAATAATAGATATCTAAATACTATTTTTCATAATTACATTTCAAAGAATTTTTGCAACCATAATGTCTTTTTTTTTTTTTGGAAGAGATATGAACTTCCATATAACCCAAAGAATTCTACCACCTTGGCCGTTATCAATTTAAGAAAATGTGACAAATATTTCTAATTTTTTATTCACTCCTTTTTTTGTAATGTCCCAAAAATCATAAAAAATTAAAATTTTCTGCAAATGTAATAAAAGCTATTTTTAGACTCAATGATTAAAATTAACTTCAACACTGGTAAAATAATAAGAAATGTATCAGTATCTTTTTGTGGTAAATAAGAGTTTAAATTCCTTTTCCCAAGTATCCATGTTTACTGAATTCAGATTCTACTGCTTTGCTAAAGTGTTTTATAAGAATTTGCGGAAGTATTTCTGAGATGGTTTAGATGTATAAACCGTCGCATGTATGCCAATTTATGAATGCTATACAATGGATCTCTTTCTTTCCCTATATGGTTTTGAAGGCATATGTATTAAAGTTTCACTGGTCCTTGACTTGGATCCCTTTTTGTTTGGTGGTGATTGACGCCCATGATGAGATACTTGGACTTTTGAGAAGGCAAGATACCACAAGGCTGCGGAGAGGTAGGGCTAAGAATTGGAGACTTATCACTTACTTAGCCGATTTTGCTAATGCGTTTAAATGTTTGCTTAGTTTGTAGGTATACGTACGTTGTCATCTTCGTAGGCTGCTTAACTCATCATGCTAGCAAATACTAATCCTAAATTATGTGATGTTTGAAGAATGGCACCCTAACGCTTGATGGGTAGTTGTAAAATAACGTGTACCCTATAAAGTAGGTTGACTTGGTGAAGGAACGTTGGTATTGTGTACTGTTTGTGGACCTGCGTATTTGTATAACTTTGTTGAACCAAAGTGCCACTACTTATTATATGAATGAAGGTCCAAATCGAAATACTGAGGTTAGTGGTAGAATTAAATGAGCTCTATGTTGGCACATGGCCGAGCTGCGAGTTGTACCGAGGGTTTCCTCCCCGGCTTTTACACCCACAAAATGTATTTTCGCAGTTTGCTTCACTTGTTTTGCTGTATGTGAAGTTGGGTTTTTCGTGCTCTGGCCTGAGCTCTTGCTCATGGCCAACACACTCTACTTGGTTCAAAACGCAGAGATGGAGACTGATACTAAGGTAGTGTCCATCCTATCCAATCTTTTGTTTACTATTGCTTCACTAGAATACGGTTTGATAAAACCCTCAGGGCTTTGACTTCATGTGATTTGTCTATTTAGCAGGTAATGGGTGGCTTCTCCCTTCAGCGTGGCTACTGAGTTACTGGTCAATACTCAACTCGGAGGCGTTGTTAATGGTAAGTTAGAGTCACCCTTCCTTCACTCTTCCTCTGGCCTCTGTGGGTTGACGTCGTTGGTGTGAACAATGGGGAGCTTCGTGCTTATGGTTTGATCTTACTACCACAATTTTTAGTTTCCTCAAGGTCGTCGTTGAATAGACCCTTGTATAATGTATCTACTGTTTTAGTTTGAAGGTTGGCCATTCGGTCAGATGCTGAATGTTTTTGTAGAACCCAAATGTAATAATACCCATTTTAAATCTGGGGTTTACGTATTTGCATTTTGGTTTGGTTGAAAGAGTCATGGACCTGTGTAAAGGAGGGGTGGCCCTCTGTTTGTTTCCAACACTGATATGTCAATTTTCTGGTCCCTGAGTTTTCTCTCTATATGCAGATAATGGTTTGAGAGCGTTTTTAAAAAATTCAATGTGATTATCATGGCTGTGTTTGTTGAAAATGCTTGGGTGGGATGCAACCATGCTCTATGTAAAAGAAATACATCGCTGTCTTTATTATTTTGTTGATGACAGGTTTTCTTGGAAACGTTGATGAATTTCGATCTTTATGACTTTTATTTCGATGGTAATAATGCCTTTTAGGGATGTTGAAATGTTGTGGTTTGGTAGTGGGGTTCGATGCGTGATAGGATACCTATGGTTGTTATGGTTAATTGAAAAAAAAAGGGTTTCTAAATGTTTAAGAATATGTTGCTGGTGATTTTAATGAAATGGAATGCATGAGTCTTGGTTTGCGATTCGTTTCTCCTTGAAGTGCCTGTTGGGTTTATCTCTATGTAATGAAAGAGCTGATGACTAAATTCGTAGAGATGTTTCTAAACATGGAGGTACCTAGAATTAAAGTCAAGAAGGGAATAAAGAACACGGTGATGGTCTTTTCTACTATTTGAATCTGAGATAGGGTTTTTTTCTTGTGGAAACAACAGAAATACAAATATTAATATGAACAGCATTCACATCTCAAATATATAAAAAGGTTAAGAAAATCAAACACTGTTTTCAGAAAATGGAAATGCGTATATATAAAAATAACACTTCTACCCTGAATGAGCAATCTGAGTTTATTTAAATTCTTGAGAACCGATTTCTAGGTTATGAGTTTGCTAGGATGTCTAGCACAGGGACTTGCTGGACATTCTCCTGATCCTAGCTGCTATGTAGAGTGATCCTAGCTTACAATAATGCCCTCTATTTATTCCTATTAGGAACTCTATAATTAAATGATTTTAGGATGGAAGAGAAAAATAATCAGACCAATGATGCTCAGGTAGCACCCGGTATTACTTATCTAAAATCTATTATAACTTTAAGTTCAAAGATTCACATTCCATACGAAATTACTTTGTGACCTGCTCCCTTCCTCAAATAACCTGCATACTCAAACCATAGTTAGTGTGGAGCCTTCTGAGCTCAGTTGTTCTGTTACAATGAGTTTGGGGCTACGAGGTTCCTCCCAACCTTGACCCTTGAACTGTTCTCGTTCTATCTGGATTCCCTCGAGCTTGGTTTCAGCATGCAATGAGAGGTAGAGGCCCTAGATCCACTTCTAGTTCAGTTCTAAGAAATTTTAGGTAAGGCTGCTTCAACCTTTTGGAGCAGAATAGCTTTCTTGGAATACCATGAGAGAATGATAGATGACCAAGAATGATAGATGATCCCCAAACTTGGGATTTGCCCTCTTTAAGTAGGGAAGTCTTGAATTAGGACTATTGAAGTAATTTAGTTTCTTTAAAATCAATAATTAATAATTAAAATATATTATTTAAATTAAATATCTAGTCCTCGGACTTTTCCAACTATTTGATCATGAATCATTTTGATTTATGCTCTTAATAATAACAATAATTATACTAATAACTATTCTTATATTAATTATATTTAACTATTAATACATTATTTAAAATATTTAAATAATGCATAAATCAGATATTCTAATTATAATCCATAATTAAATAATAACACCATTATTATTTGAAGCTCCTAATAATGATAATAATAACTATAATAATAAAAGCTTGGAGGAATTTAATGAGGTTAGTCATGAAAGACTACTCGTAATTGTCTTTTATTTAGTTATGTGCCATTACATGACACTCTTATCTCGTTAACTTTTAGGTACACAGTCCACTTCTTTTGGAGGATCTTGGTCCACTTGGTTAGGTACCTCTAGTCTCTCTTTTTGCATGTTGGATTCCCTCGTTTAACATGGTAGCTCCCGTAGTAGGTGATGATGGGTAAAATGATGAATCATTTAGTCAATTAAATAAATGTGATGAAAGTGCTCTTGAGAGTCTTTGCGACTCAACACTTTGAACTCTGTAACCCCGAGTGCTCTTGAGAGCCATTTAGCTCAACACTCTCACATGGACATTACTCTAGTGCAATTCCAGAGTCCCTCCTCAACACTAGTGCGAATATGGTTGTGAGGCACATCTAGAATATTTAAGTCCTGGTATTCATTTATAAATCTTGGAGTGTTCTAGGGCTTATGCCCAACACTCAATGTACATCATGGCTTACTCCGAGTACATCATATTTCCTCCAGGTATATGGTGGACTTTTCCGAGTACGTAGGTAATCTTTGTGTTTCTAAGTCCACGCTCAACACACCATATAAGTCAATTATGTCATTCACATCACTGCACAGTATGTAAGAAAAAGGGTCATTTCAGTATATTAGGGCTTTGTACCCACATCATATGGTAAAGAAAACATAAACTAGAACATTGGGGCTTCCTTGCCCAATATATAATCAAATAATGAAATTCAGTCACCATCCATGCCCAATATGTCAGTCTACAAAAGAATAAATCATATGTGATGGGGCCGTGGCCCAATATAACATCATAAAATAGTGAGTCCAACATTCGGGATATTGCACTTTTTTTTTTAATTTAAACTCAAGAAATTTGATCTCTCTTGATTGATAGATCCGGGTTTAAGTTTTAACTTTTTATTTTATAAACAAACATCTATTTTTTAATTACTTTTCATAATATTTTATTTTATGAACCAACATGGATTTTTTTTGAACACTTTCAATAATTTTTTATTTTATTAGCTCACATGACTTTTTTAAATACTTTCCGTAATTTTTTATTTTATGAGCCCAACATGAATTTTTTAATTGTTTTTTTACATCACAAAGGTAACAACCTCTTCCCCATTAATTAATGGCGGACAAAATATTAATTACTTTTTATTGTTTATGACATTTTATTATCACTTTTTAGGTTTCATTACATGTAATGTTACTCAACAAACATTAAAAGATCTCCCTCGTTATCACTTTTTTTAGTTTTATTACATGGAACGTTAGTCCATGTAATATCTCGAATTTCAGACTAGCTATCTATGTTGTTATATTGGGCTATGGCCCGAGCACATATGTTTTATTTTAAGTATTGGGCATGAGCCCTAGAACCTGTGATTTATTCTTTTCTATATGGACATACTCGGCATGGACCTTGACTCACTTCTTTATTTGAGTGTATAATGGGCAAGGAGGCCCTTATATGTTTTGATGATGCTCCTCAGCTTTGATATGGGTACAAATCCTAATATACTGAGATGATCTTTTGTTACTTACTGTGCAGAGCTATGATTTTTACATGATTGAATTATGTGGTGTGTTGAGTGTGGACTCAGAAACACATAGATGACCTACGTACTAGGCATAACCCCTCATGTATCTAGAGGAATGGTTATATACTCGGAGTAAGCCCTAATGTACATTGAGTGTTGGGCATAAGCCATGGAGCACTCCAAGCTTGATAAATGAATACTGGATCCGAGGGCACTTAAATATTCTAGATGTGCCTCACAACCACATTCTAGTACTAGTGTTGAGGAGGAAGCTCTCGAATTGCACTAGCGTAACGCCCATGTGAAAGTGTTGATATAAAAGGCTCTAACGAGCACTCAGGGTTACTAAATATCAAAGTGTTGAGTTGGAAAGACTCTGAATAGCACTGCTACTTTCATCACATTTATTTAATTTGGTTAAATGATTCATCTTTTATCTATCATCAAATACTCGAAGAACTACCATGTTAAACGAGGGAATCCGACATGCAAGAGAGAGACTAGAGGTTCCTATCCAAGCTTACCAAAAGACCGTCCAAAGAATTGAACCTTGTCCTTAAAAGTTAAAAGAAGTATCATGTGAAGATACATAATTAAATCAAAGATAATTACACTTAAAGCATGGTTTGACCAATAGTAATCTTCTATGATTAACATGTATAAAGGCCTCAAGGTTAATATTATTATTAAGAGCTTTAATAATAATGTTGATTTATTTATTTATGAAATATATTTATTTTATATAGTTTATACATTATTTTAATGTATTAATAGTTAAGTTGAAATATAATTATTGTTATTATAATTATCGTGAAAAGATTTAAATAAAAAATCACTTATAGTTAAAACAATTAAAAAGTCTTTGTTCAAAGAGGACTAGATATTTATTAAATAATATTTTTTAACTATTAACTATTTAAATTAAAGAAACTAATTATTCCAGCACTCATAATTCAATACTCCCCTACAAAAGAGGGTAGATTCCAAGGTTGGGGATCATCTTTTTCTCATTATCATTCCCTTATGGCAAGCAGAGAGAATTTTTCTGCTCCAAGAAACTAAAGAAGCCCTATACAAATTTCCAGATCTGAACGAGCAGTGAACCTAGTACCTCTATCTCTTATTGCATGTTGGAAACAGCTCAGGGGGATCCATACATAACCAGGAACGGTCATAGGATCATGGTTGGGAGGAACATGATAGCCCCAAAGTTATCTAGCTAAGGAATCATTCTAATAGGTTAGCTAAGCACAACATTTTTTACACTAATTATTGTTTGAGTGTACAGGCTACTACACGAGAGGAGCTAGACAAAAGATAACCAAGTACGAATCATTAAACCAACTATTTCAAGTTATGTTGGAAGCTAGGCATTTAACTAGGCTCGTTATTAAAGTATGGTTTTCCCTGAATATTTAGAGCATTCATATGGTTGATTTCACTAAAAATATATAAATGTGTGCCCATAATTTTATTAAACTCAGAAATTATAACTTAGAAACCCGGTGAATGTCTAGCAGGTCTAGTCAACTAGCGTGTGATAGACATCCATGCAAACCTAGAGTCTTGTATTTATCAAAGTTAAACAACAGAGTTCCTTTCTTTCTCGAAGCCTTATTTATGTAGTTTTCTATTAGTCCTATATTCATGTTTTCAGTTCTTTTAATCCTTTTTAATAACCTAGGAAAGTTATTTACAAAACGTAGTTGTTATAGATATCCTTATCTTTTAAAAAGAATCACATTCATATATTACCTTTTCTTCCGAGGCTTTATCTTTGATTTTGCACAGTATTGAAAATGTCTTATACAGTGGTCAAACCTTCAACACCAGCGAGTCCTGTAAACCCTAGTTACGTTTCCAACCATCAATCCACCCATTACTTACTGTAACGAAAAACGCAATAGGAATACACGGGTTACGACCTAAAAACCCTCAACACGATTTCTTTACATCAAGGAGGATTCGTAAGGCTAAGACAGCCACGCAATTCCTTTAAACATTTTATCACTAGCTACAATAAGGTAGTATTATTTTGTCAATCATCTTTTCAAACCCAAAACCACTAACTCTTAGCACACAAATGCACACAGAGATAATGGTGAATCGAAACAGAAAATTGAAAGGAATTATTACTTCAACATTATTTTCATTTGTTTTAAACATATCAAACCACAGGTCAAGGGGTCAAAACCCATTATTAATTTATTAGTAATCATGCAAACCCAAAGCACGCCATTGCATAGTTTCAAAGCTACAGATTCATACTTTTAAATCAAGCTAGAATTTGGACAGAAGCATCATATTTATCATATGAATCTAGGAGACCATTTCAATTACCAAATCAACTACTAAGGAATGATAACAACGATAACACATGCAGGATGCAAACCTGGGCATCACTATACTTATTCCATAGAAATCAAAATGCAGAATTAAACAAGGCTAAGAATCATAGCGAAATACACAAAGCCCATTTAAACTCTGTCCATTCCATTTTAAACACCAGACAACGCAGCAGTAAAGAATTGGATGTTTAAACTCCTCAGGTTTATACATAATCTAGCATAAGGGTTACAATTTTTCCCTTGTCAACACATCTTTTAACAATAGCCAAAACACCGAGGGTAAGGAAATCATTAACCATAAACATCTTAAAAGAAACGCAGAGGTTCCACATTGTTTTATACAATTCATTAATACATGCTCCAAGTTCAGTAGCGAACACAGGACATTATAATTCCAAAACCCCAAATGCATACAACACGAGTTCATCGCCCCTCTACAAAGGATTAAAGAGTTCCACATGACTAGAACGGCCAAGGCCTTTACATCCAAACTGAAAACCCTCCCGAATGTCTCCTACATTATAAGAGAAATCAAATAAACACATCCATTTAATGGTCCAGCCAAGCGGTGACCTTCCAGGAGCTGCAAACAGTTTTAGTGAACCCGGAAATAAAGGGGATTCACGTAGTCCCTCCCAAACTCGCATAACCAGTACCACGCCATAAAGGAGCGAGAAAAGGGTAAAGGTTGGTAAACCCTGAACTTTCCAATTCAAGGCCAACGAAGTCGAGGGTACCAAATACCAGATTGTAAGTTGCAATGATGAGGAAGGCCATCATTCTCCTATCAAGCATTTAAACCACACAAAGTTAAACCCTCGAGATGCACATAAAATACTGGTTAAAATATAGTAGAAAAACATAGCAAGTAACAAAGTATACACTACCTATTTTTAGCCTTCACCACTACATCTAAGTTTCCATAAGGTAGACTGACTAGGACCAGAGATTTGGTTAGTGCGCAATACCCTTCAGGTGCAACGAAAATCAGGACCAAGCCAAATGAAAAACATAGATCGATATCCACGAAGTGCAAAACCTCACACCTAGAAACCCTCGTTTCCAACTGGATCCACATTACAATGTTTCCATAAGGAGGAGTTAACGCTCCACCAACCCCTCATTAATCGAGTTTGATTTATCACCCAAACAATATAGTAGCAGGTCATGTAAACTTCCACGATTTAATTGTAGACCATCATGCCTTTCCAAAATGTTAAAACATAACATTTACACCATGAGAATTCCACACTTAGCCTCTACACTCTAGACGTTCACACTTGATCTTGTAGTAGGCTAATTTAAGGGTAGGATTACCACGTAAGAATGTTCCTCATTGTAGTACTTGCATTGCAAACATGAGATGACCCATCACCGAATGCTAAGTAAGTTCAGAACTCCCAATACTACCCTTACCTATCGACAACTCTGCCGGGGGTACTACTTCTCTTTGTAAACCTCAGTATTTCATCATGGGTCTCAATGTAATGTCCCAAAATAGTAAATATTTAAAATTTTTACACTACGGCAATAAAAGTTGAATTAGAGATGGTGATTCTAAAATTAACTTCGGCACTGATAAGTTCCTACTGCACCTATGTTTGACTTCTACTCCTTGAAGTGTTTTTAGTTTCATAAGTATCGATTTGCTGAAATGAAGTTTCTAAGCTTTGCGGAAACGTTTAAAGTGAGTAGATGTATGGACCATCAAATGCATGAAGATGTTTGGAATGTGATAAAGTGAACACTTCGTTTTGCAGCTATAATGATTTGTATGTAAATGTAATAAACTTTAAATGGTAAACATCAGGTGGGGTAGACCCCTATTGGTGGCAATGGATGCCTCATGAGGTACTGCTAGATCCTCCAAGGGTAAGAGTACCCCGGCACGGCTGCTGAGAGGTAGGGTGAAAGAGTGGAAATTTCTGACTTACTTAGCGATATTCGCTAATGTCCTTATTTTGTATCTCATTTGCAGGTATACTAAAAGATGGCCACTACCTAGAGTTCTCACTACATGTTTCTACTACACTTGAAACTCAAGCATGGGATGGTTTAAGACTGACACCCTTGGAATCCTTGGAAGTTGTTTGTTAAGCTTGTTGAACCTATGATATTTATTGACTTTGGTAAAATGTTAATAGTGCTAGGCAATGCTTATGGCCTTTGCAACTATTTGTATGTGTTATAAAATGTATGGGCAAATGTTACTTCCCCAATATAGACTTTTGGGTTCAAACCGAGATCTTTGGGTTTGGTGGTAGCATTCAATGCGCATCTGCGATGGCACATGGCTACGCTACCAACTTGATGAGGGTTCTCTTCTTGGTTTCTATTCCAATGAAGTTTCGATGTTGGTCTTTCTTTTCACCTGCTCTGGTTGTGAATGCATGGAGGGTTTCATGTTCTGACCTGATCTTGGCTCATGGTCAGCACACCCTGGGTCTTCATATGCAGAGATGGCATCAATTTAAGAAGGTAAAACAATTCTTCTATGTCAAGCGTTTTTCTACTTAAATAAATTTGTAACTTGTTTTGACCGAGCCTTTCAGGGTTCCAACTCTGTGTTCATTACTGGTTTGGTAGGGGATCGTGTAGCACTCACCTTCTACCTGGCTATCAGTTAATCGGAAACGTCTTACATCTGAAATCGTTGCTTGAGGTAAGTCATGGCCTTTCACGCTTTCACTCCTCTCATCTCCGTGGATGGTTCTAGTGGTGTAATCTCTGTGATGGAATGAAAGGTGCTCATGACTTGTCTTAATATAACACGATTTTGCTTTTGAAAGAGGTCACCATTTTGGATGGACCACTCTATAATTAAATCTAATGATTTTCCATTTCAAGTTCATGAAGGGTTTGGCCATTTGGATCAGTATTAACCCTGTAAGTTGTAATGTCGATATTCAATGATGACCAACATGGTTGTTAAGTGTTTTGCTTGTAATAGATAAATCGTAGATGCAAATAATGGAATAACTGACTCTTACTATGCGTTTTCTTATGTTATTGGTGGTTCTTCAAAGGGTGTTTGCGTTTCGTTGCCTCTGCTTGATTGTCTGTTGGTTATATGGTTTATGAAGTGGAAAAGAATCATGCTCTTACTGTATTTGCAACAATTCGTAGGCGTAGGCAGGGTTTCCCTTGTTTGGAAAGTGTGGTTTTGATGAATGGCTTGTGTTGCATTTGTTGTTATAGAGCATTATTTTATGGTGCGAAATTGATGAAGGAAAATGAATTCGTAACCTTCCTGAGTTTTATAAGCTTGAGATGGCGAATAAACTAGCTCTGTGTTTTAAGGGTTTTCAAATTTTAGACAGGGTTTTAAAAAATGGAAAAGTAGGGATTCGATCCAGTGACCTGTGTTTGACTTGAGTTTTGTCAACATGCTACTGTTTAAAGTTTTAAATGAAGTATTTGTTGGATGTAGAACTGTATAATTCCCTTTTGCATTTTTTGTGAGATGTCGTAGTCCTAGCTACTGTTTTGATGACTCTGGTGAGAACGTAGGTTGCTATAATGAAGATTTTGTATACTGTAGGTTGTTGAAATTATGAAATGATGAAACACTAAGTTTTCCTTCTTTTTAAAAGTGTATTATGCAAAAGTAAAAGAACATGCCTGAGACTGAGTTTGTAAAAGAAATCATGGATCCCAGGAAACTACTTGTTGCGTTTTAGATCATGGTGAATTGTTGACTGTTGGTAGCCATTTATGCTTAGCGAATTTCTGTGTGCTAACATGATGGTGTTTGATGGAATAGTTGATATTGAAAAGCTATAAGTGCATGCTATGATTTACATCTTCTACTTGGTTTTGCAATTCGATGTCTGTAAAGTTTCCTATAAGGGTTAGTAATTTTTAAAAAATAGACCCTTAGCTAGATTTATGTTTATGTTTGATGTTTTTAAAACTGAGATAAAATGTTTTTATAGGAATAACTATGAATGATCTAATGAACTGCATTCCTACCCTAACAAACTAAGATGATCTGGACAAAAATCATAAGCATTCATACACAAGATAATTACTCTAAATCTAACCGTGAGGTACGGTCTAGCACAGGCTAGCTTGGCTAGACCTGCTAGACCTTCCACTGGGTTATGGGAAGAACTTTGAAATTTATAATATAGGTAAAGGAGATAATACTGCTATATAAATTTCTAAAACAGAATCTAAGATTACTATAACTAAAATTCGAAACAATGGGTACTCCATACCTGGCTATTGAGCACTTGATCTTTTCTTGTGGAAATCAAGCTACTTAGCACTTGATTTCTCCCTGTAGATACCTACACACTCCATAATAGTTAGTGTAAAATCTTTTGTAGTTGGCTAACCTATTAGGTCAATTTCATTTAGGTGGATAACTTTGGGGCTACCTGTAGCTAGGGTTTTACCCCTAGCTTGTGCCAAGGAGCACCTACTAAGGAGAATGGACTCCTTAGTAGCAGTTCAGTATATTAAACTAATTATGCAAAAACAAAAATTAAATTATTTCTAAGACAAGCATGAAGCATAAACACCAAAATGAAAGAATGACTTTGTATTGATGTTACCTTGAGTGTCAAGGTTGGTGAAGCCCTTTGCAGTGTCCAAGAGGATGCTCCAAGCTTCTGAATGCTCCTTCTCCTTCTCCAATGATGGGAATGGGCCAAAAGGTGGCTCTCAAGGTGAAAATAGTTCAAAGGTGAACTAGGGTTTCGAGAGAGATTTTGGCAGAGTAAGGGTGCTTGTGATTGTGGATATGGAATAAGGGATCTCCATCACCTATTTATAATTTTTTGGTGGTGGAGTGCTGACCCATGGTTTTAGGAAACACATAGTTTTGGGCAGCTGTATAGGGTTTTTTCCTCCTTTTCCTCATTATTTTATATTTTTTATTCCTTTTTAGGGGATTTTTGCTATTTTTTGAGGAAAAGGGGGTTTTTTAGCCTTTTTTAGGCTATTTTGAGGGTTTTTTGGCCTTTTGGAGGCTTTTTAATGGGTTTTTTGGGATTTTTAATGGAAATATGGTAGGAAAATGGACAAATGAGTCATATAATGTGGTAAATGAGCTAGTGAGCACTTTTTGGGTGTTAACAGATTGCCCCCTGATGTGCGAGGTCAGGAGCTCATCGTATGGCCGATGGACATCATAAGTCATGAATGGTTTTCCTGGGATGTGGAGAGAAGAGAAGAAACAAACTGAAGCCCGGAACAACGATCCCGAACAACTGCAAGAACTAAAAGTACATAACCTCAATAATGGATGAGGAATCATCTGATCATATGGACGAGGCGGGCATTCCCATGCTCGTATCAGGATATAACATAATAACATCAATGGGGTCCAAAAAATGGGGACCTGAAATATACATGACCTCAAAAACTGAATGAGGAATAATCTCAATATATGGACGAGGCGGGCATACCCATGCTCGTATCAAGATACATAAACAGAACTGTGAGGCCCAAAAAAGGGGACCTGTAAGATACATAGCCACTGTGTACATCATAAGGGTCCAGAGGGGACACAAATCTGGGACATACTGCTGAGCGGATCATGTGTGAACTGCAGAACTGGTGCACCGGAACAATCAACAGTGCTACTGAGTGTGGTACCAAAGGAACTGAGGAGCTGCTGGATCATAGTGACTGGGGTCATACTCTCCATGGTACACTGAACTGGAACTGAAACTGGGTACTCAAGGAAGCATGAAACTGGATGGCTTCCGAATACAAACGCCAACGCAGCCCGGACATCCACGGGAACATACAACTGGGCGTTCCAAAGTGACTCACCAATGTGCTAGAGTCGGGGGAAATCCGGGGTCTTCGACAAAAAACTGATGGAATATAATCCTACGCGATCCTCAACGATGCGATCAAGCTGCTGAAGTCGAGCATGTGAGGAACAACCACTCGGAGAGGCAATGATGACTCCTCTCAGAATGATCTGTAGGCACTTACCACAGATGGTGATAAGTCCAAGGCGTAGGGACCTCTGGGCCTATCCTCTGGAATAGAGGAGCTGTCGTCGACAGAGGGAGACCTGCAACTATCAAGGCAATGATGTTTCCTTGACAGGAGCGCGAGGTAAACGACCGAAATGGGATAATGTTGATGGTATGACTGACAAACCGTGGTGGGACAACTGGGCAAGTAGAGTGGGTGGACTCAAACTTCCTTTGTTCAGAGTATGATAATGGGAATGATCTGGCAGCATATGAAACTGACTGGGGGGAAAGGGATCATAGCTGGAATGGATTTGGGAGGATAACTGGCTGAGGGAGACTCAAGCTGGTGTAAAATGGCAGAAGACTGCTGAATACTCTGAACAAAGGCGACCTGATTGGGGGTGCTGCCGAGATGATCGATCATAGTGCCAGGAGGCACGGGAGGAGACTTCTTCATGGGTTAATGAACTAGAAGAAGTGTGTGTAAAATGGTACTGTCGTGTGGATTTTACGAGCCCAGGACAGTTCATGCTCGTGATTGCTTTCAATTTTAAGGAGTCTGAAAGCGATAAGAAGACTCTGAAATGATGGAATGGTACTGTCGTGTGGATTTTACGAGCCCAGGATAGTGCATGCTCGTGGTTGCTTTCAATTTTAGAGAGTCTGAAAGCAAGTAAGAAGACTCCAGGGGGTTGCTTTTTCGTAGATTTAGTCTCCAAGGCCCAAAGAAGCATAAAAGGATGCAATGAAGAACTCTTCTAGCCGGTGTGACTAGAGTATTCCTTTTTCGTAATTAGTCTACCAGGTCCGGAAAAGGGTTAAACTTATACCAGATAGACGCCCTTTCAGGTACTTTAACGAGCATGAAAGGAAGCAAGATTGCTCGGCGATCTTTTCATTCTTTTAGGAGTCAGAAAAGAGCTTAACGGAAACTCCCTAAGTGCCTTTTTCGTAAAGGACTTGTCCGGCCCGAAAAAGGGATAAAATTATACCGAACAAAAGGAATGGCCGGGCAAGGAGGAAGTGTTCAATCAAGGTTTAGTAATGATGACCAAGAACGAGGGTAGGTGGGAGCACTGATGGACCTCCTTGCGGGGTAGATGAAATGGTGGCAAAATAACGAAACATTTGCAGTATGACAGGAGTGAATGGCTCATGTAAAAAAGTGGAACAATCCGATAGCAGCCGATGTGGCACGCAAACCGAGGCAGCAAGGTGTCGGGACACAATGTTGAAATTGTACCAAGTGAGAGCGAGAAATGATCTCAAGCGTCATCACGAGCTCGGAAAAATGAATCCGATGATATAAAGGATGTCAAAAATGGGTAACGGCCGATGTGGCACGCACACCGAGGAGACGAGGGCGTTTTGGAAAAACACCCAAAAAATCGGGGGGTGAGAGCGAGAAATGATCTCAAGCATCATCACCAGCTCGGAAAGATGAATCCGATGATATAAAACATGTGAAAAATGGAGAACGGCCGATGTGGCACGCAAACCGAGGCGACAAGGTGTCGAGACACAATGGTGATATTGGTCCAAGTGAGAGCGAGAAATGATCTCAAGCATCATCATGGGCACGGAAATGTGAATCCGGCAGTGCAAATGGTGTGAAAAATGGAGGCCATAAGGACTCCGGAATGGCCAAAGGAAATAACTAGGTGTATAAAATCAAATATACAAGTGATATGTGACCTCAAAAATGGTTGAGATCACAAATGTGGAAAAGGGAGCAGGGTTAATGACTTGCCCCCATGCTATGTGCATGGGGTTTGTGATTATGGATCACATATGTGTGGGTTTGAACAATGGGTTCATTGACGTGTTGAGATAGATGTGATGGGGAAGGTTCAAAATGATTGATCATGCCCCCTATCCCAGGGTCGAGGGAATCTATTATGCCCCTTGACTCAGAGTTGTCAAGGTGGTGCTCTATGAGAGCAGGGTCAAGACTAGGCATTTCGGTATGGGACCAGGAAAAGACATCGCGGAACTCCCGGAAGAGTTTTCTGTACTCCTCAATCTCTTGTTCACTGCAGAATGCTCCTAAAGTAATGAGTTCAGGGGCACGACCTGGAGCAGCGATATCAACTTGGATGACAGGTGAGATGTTGGCCATGTTACCCTCCTCGAAGGCATCAGGAGCAGGAATAGGGTCCTTGAACCAGTCAACCTTAGTGGGGAGGAAGTCTTTGGATTCGACCGCGTATTGGGTAGCGGAGCTAGAGGAAGACGCTTCTGGGATGAAATAGGAACGGTGGTGCATGTCATCCCAGGGATAATCCGGGGCAGTAAGGGCCTCAAGAATCTCCTCGTCAGTACGGAAAGTTTGCGTCGTCAAATCGGTTGACGAGGGAGTAGTGGTGGAAGAGATCATATAGATGGTATTAACCTCTCCGGAAGGTGAAGAGTCTGGGGGGTAGATCTCCTCAATGGTAGGTGGTGCCGTCTCAAGATC
Source organism: Larix kaempferi (assembly GCA_027924585.1). NCBI lineage: Eukaryota > Viridiplantae > Streptophyta > Pinopsida > Pinales > Pinaceae > Larix > Larix kaempferi. The sequence goes on from BSBM01000403.1 coordinate 7,079,880, forward strand.
CAGATTGTTCATCTCATAGAGAGCCGCTCTGTAATCTGGGAGATCGGGACAATGATGTGAATAGTGCCCGTAAATACCGCAGATGGCGCAGGAGTGGTTGGTACGTAGGGACTTATCTTTAGGCTTAGGAGTGGGGTTTAGTTCGACAGTTGGGATGTTAGGGTCATCGTCGAGCATTTGCATGTGCTTCTGCAATGCGGGTAACTGTGGGCATTGGTGGGTCGCATGGCCCAACTCGTCACACAGCGAGCATTTGGGAGGAGCACGAAACACTGGAGGGTTCTTGACTGTCTTTGGAGGTGGTACGGCAGTGTAAGGTTGGGGGCCTCTGCCCCCAGTGGGGTTGGGAGTAGGAAGAGGTGTCGTGGAGGACGAAGGGGTAGAGACACCAGGAGGTGGCTGAGTGGTAGTAGCCATGGGTTGCACCAGCTGGAGGACGACATCAGGTGTCGACGGGCGAACGGGAGGCGAAAGATACCATACAGGTAATCCCAATGTTAACCCAGGGAGGCTAAGGGTAGCCATTACTGGGGCGCTTACTACTCCTGCTGGAGGAACTAGGAAGGGGATTGTATGGATCGGTGTAACACCAATGTGACTAGGTACCAATGGTGGTTTAGGCAACAAGGATGGTTGATTGTTAGGTGGTAGGATGTCATGGGACAAGGTACATAAGTCAGACATTTCGGGCGTAGATGACGGCGGAGGAATGGAGTGAAAGGTAGAGGTCATCGGCGCGTCTGAGTAGACTCCAGGCCCCGTAGAGGAAACAAACGAGGTGGTGGCCGGGGAAACAGGTTGTTCAACCATGGGGAGAACATTTTCCGGTGCCGCCGGAGCACTGGGATCATAGTAGGTGAGCTGGTCAATCTTAACCACGCGTCCTTCATGGGGGAACATCATGGTGCGAAAGACAGAAGAGGCAACCGCCCGCATGGCATACATGTAGCTGCGGCCAAGTAGAAGGTTGTAATCCAATTGGGCATTGATTACCTCTATGTCAATAAGAACTGTTTTACCACCTAACTGGACTGGAACGTTGGGTAGAAGGCCTTGGGGCTGGGCCGAACGACCGTCGTAGGCACGTAACGCAGTGGTGGACTGCTGGAGAGGAGGGGATCCTAGCTTCTGCCATACAAATGTAGACATAACGCATGTGGAAGCACCCTCATCGATGATGCACCGATGGATAACAAGATTCCTAACGGAGACTGTAACTTGGAAGGCTAAGCTGGAAGGTAGGCGTGGTTCAGACTGGTCTAAATCAAACGCCATCAAATGTGAATCAGTTGGGTCAATCCCCCCGATGTCGGAAAGTAAAGTCTTGCGCTGGGAAGGGCAGTTCTTCAAGACTTCCAACGCAGACATGGCTGCGGGAAATTGGGCTAGGTCGTCGACGATGTTGTAGTTTGACGCAGCGCGCGCGTTAGGGTTATTGTTGATTCGGCGAAGTGGGAAACGAGGTGCTTTCGCAGCGCCGTCTATGGGAGGCGGAGGTATACGTAACGCCTGATCGGTGGGATGAGCGTTAGTAGGTTTATCCGTGGGAGTGGCTTTAGAGGTGGAGCCATATTGGTTCCGACGGGTCTGTAGGTTGACGTCAGCAGATGACATCATCAGTAAGTGGTGGGTACCTGAGTCGAACATGGGTTGATCAGGAGCAGCGTAGGTGATCTGTTGTTGTTGGGGTTGCACGTTAGCTTGAGGGGCCAATGGCTGAGTGTTCACCACGCCTTGGGTCGGTAAGGGGTTTTGCAGCACCAAAGGGGGTTGCTGAGGTTGGGGGGGGTTGGGCGGTGCTTGGGGAGCCGCATGCCCTTGGCGATGGGCCTCATCAACCCAAAGCTGCCGAGCTCGCTCCAAGTGTGGGCAAGCATGGGTGTAATGTCCATAGACCCCACAAATAGAACAAGGTTGGTTCGTCCGCAAATTGTGGTTTTTGGCCTGCTTGGGCGGGCGATCAGGGTTTTGATTAGCGGGGGCCGCATTATTGTTGTCAGGGGGATTAGCCGGTTGACCAGCTTGGTCTGCAGGTTGGTTATTTCCCCGATTACGGCCCTTGCCGCGGTTCTGTTGGCCCTGGTTACATTGGTTATTCTGGTTTTGCTGCGGGTTGTGTTGGGCGTAAACTTGCCCTTGGGCAGCAGGTGGATTTTGAGGTTGCGCAGGTGCAGGAGCAGGCTGCGGAGGATGATATGTAGGTTGAGGCTGAGCTGGTGCAGCAACTTGAGGGGGTTGCTGATAGGACTGCGAAGCAGGTTGTGGATGTGCCGCAGGGGCTGCCTGGGGCGGATAATAAGCTGGTGGGGCTTGTGAAGGCGCAGGAGCTGGGGCAGTCTGCTGATGGTAGTAAGGCTGAGGGGCGACTGGAGGAGCATAAGCAGGAGTCGCATACCCGAAGCACTGAGGTGGACATGAAGGTCCATGGGAATGGTGATGTGTCATGGGAGCATATGAGTTGGTTGCTCCAGACTGGGAGGTAGCCCTCGACAGGTCGGGGCCAGGGGTAGGACGTGCTATAGAAAATGGTTGGGGATGCGAAGAAACACGGCCAATGATACCATCTGCAGCGTGGGATGCCCCCGGCGCATCATGATGGGAGGACTCGCCGCGAGGGGCGTCAGGTATAATGGTATAAAGGTAACCCGACTGGGCGTAAATGAGGTCGAACTGCTGTGCCTTAAGGATGGCCTCTTCTTCACACTGGGGTCTTTCTGAAGCTACATCCTTAGCGATGACAGGAAGCAGGGACTTGAGGAACCAATCGAGGAAGATACGGTCATCTAGTTTAATCTTGCATAAGCTACGGCGTCTACGCCACTCATGGATGTGGTCCGTGATATGGGTAGCCGTGTTTTGTCTACAAGATAGAAGGATCTCAACGCCCGCGTCATAGCGGACTGGCAACTGGAAGAACTGCAGGAAGGTCGAGGCCAGGGAAGAAAAGGTGGTGTGGGTCCCATGAGGCTGCTCAATATACCACTTGGCTGCAGAGCCAGTGAAGGTGCGCTGTAAGAGACGGAGGCGAACAGAGTCGTCCACTATGGAGTTAGAGGAACACCATAGGTGAAAAGACATGATATGGTTTTGTGGGTCCTCACCGGCCTTGCCCTCGAATTTAGGGATGTCAGAGGGTAGTTTGGTAGGCATATGAGGCCACATAGGGTCGTGTCGAATAGGATCGTTGGTCAATCTGGCCAGGTCAGGTAGGTTGAGGCTAGCCATGAACGGCAAACTGGAAGAAGGCTGTGACACAGTAGTGCTGTGGACCAAGTTGGGGCCAGTGCCCCCAAGTGGAGGGACAAGATGTGAGGTGGTGCCCCCAAGTGGGGGAACTGAGGTAGTGAAGGATGGTCCAGCACCACCATTGGTAGTGTGAGCCACTGATGTAGTGGGGATAGGTATTCCCGCTGTGGGAATAGGTACCGTGAGGGGAACGGTAGATGGTTGCCCCATGGAGGGCATACCCAAAATAGGTGTAGTAACTGGTGTAGTGGTGGATGTGCCACCAATGGTCCCTATGACAAATGGAGTGGAAGTCGTACCAGCCATGGGGCTAGTAGGGGCAGTATAAATAGGGTTCTCAGACTCTTCGTCAGAATCATAGGTAAAGTAAGGTGCGTCACTATCTGGGGACGGAGACCTACGTCGCTGACGGGTGGAGTCAAGTGACAAGGCTCTAGATCTGTGATGAGTGGTATCAACGGACAATGATCAGAATCTATGACGAGTGGTGTCGAGAGAACCGTGCTGTGGGGGCTCGCCCCTGAGGCGCCGAGAATGTCTCGGGGACTCAATGGTGACAGATGGTGTCGAATCTCTGTGGGTTGAGGTGAGTATAAAAACAGCTCAAAAATCCTAATGCAACCGAGTGTGCAGAAGGAGAGCTAAAAAGCAAGGCACTCAGGCCAACAACCAACTCAAAACACCCACTGCAGCAGCTGTGCTACAATAGATGGAGTAACAACAAAGATGGTCAGAATACCAACAAGCAGCAGGTTTCCTAAAAAGAGAAAATGGTGGACTCACTAGACCAAAGGGAGGTAAAGGAGCATGCAAACACCTAACTAAAAGTATTCTGACTTAACTAAACATATCCTCTGCAAGGTGATGAAATCCAAGTCAGACAATATGAGTAGGAAAGCCAAGTGGCTATGATATCCCCCTATCGGGAGGGATACCGGGTAGTCAATCCTAGAAGAATGGCAACTAAGATACCCCGTTCATGACACGTCCAGAAAGGTGAATCTGCCGTTTAGTTCGTTGACCGCAATACCCCTATACAGGGCTATCCCGCGAACCGCGAAAGGTAGCCCTTCGGTTACTGAATGGATTGCGGTATTCCACTCAGGCCTCCGGAACCAGTCTCCCGACTTCAACCCTCCTAAGGGAGAGGCCCTCTGATAAACTGGTCGTGACCGTGCCAAAAAGTACTAGGGGATTTTGGTTCCCTATTTGGACAACAACTATGTCTCAAGTGAAATAACCAAGGGGTGTTATTGGAAGCCTATCCCCCTGATCCTACCTAACTACAATGATTTTTTTGTGTTCCCCAAGTGGGGTTAGAATGTTGGTTTAGTTAGGTACTTTTTAAGGCTCACTTGATTTTATATGACAGAGTGTGTGCTCGTGAGGTGTTGAACCCAAAAATAGAAGTGCCACAAAGGGGGGCAACTTCCAATCTATCAATAATATGGAAATTGAAAATTTAACTTTGCAAAATTTTCTGAAATAAAAATACTGAAATTTTAAAAAGATTCTGTAAAAGGAACAGAGATTATGTTGCAGAAAGGCTGTAAGGAAGTGGGCTGCAGGTGGGACAGAGGGCTGTTCAAATGCAGAAAATATTGCAGCAAGAGGGGCTGGGCTCAAAACAGGAAAAGAGCAGAAATCAGACCGCAGGTCTGTGGCGGATCAGAACAGGGCGACCGCGGGTTTGAGGGAAACAGCGGCGGTCAGGTCGCGGCTATCGGGCCAACATAGGCAGTCGGGACGCAGGAAACAGGGGAAAAGGCACAGTTGGGTCGCGGCTATCGGGCCAACAGTGGCAGTCGGGACGCAGGAAAACTGGAAAAAGACACAGTCGGGTCGCGGCAAAAAGGCTAACAGGCGCAGTCGGGACGCCCGAAAGAGGCAGAAAGCCGCAGTCGGGACGCATGAAAAAGGCCGACAAGCGCAGTCAGATCGCGGCAAACAGGCTGATTAGCCACGGTCGGATCGCAGGTAACAGACTTGAATCCGCCGACAGAGCGTCGGAAGCAGTCTGAGAGCCACGGTCGGATCGCGGGTAAAGGCCTGAAAGGCGCGGTCGGGACGCGACTGCAGAGGGAAAAAACGCGGTATGCGGCGGCCGAAAGGGACAGCCGAAAAGAAAAAATTTAAAAACGGAAACCAGAAATTCGAAAACTAGGGGAGTCGCCAAAACTGTAGCTAGGGTTTTACCCCTAGCTTGTGCCAAGGAGCACCTACTAAGGAGAATGGACTCCTTAGTAGCAGTTCAGTATATTAAACTAATTATGCAAAAACAAAAATTAAATTATTTCTAAGACAAGCATGAAGCATAAACACCAAAATGAAATAATGACTTTGTATTGATGTTACCTTGAGTGTCAAGGTTGGTGAAGCCCTTTGCAGTGTCCAAGAGGATGCTCCAAGCTTCTGAATGCTCCTTCTCCTTCTCCAATGATGGGAATGGGCCAAAAGGTGGCTCTCAAGGTGAAAATAGTTCAAAGGTGAACTAGGGTTTCGAGAGAGATTTTGGCAGAGTAAGGGTGCTTGTGATTGTGGATATGGAATAAGGGATCTCCATCACCTATTTATAATTTTTTGGTGGTGGAGTGCTGACCCATGGTTTTAGGAACATAGTTTTGGGCAGCTGTATAGGGTTTTTTCCTCCTTTTCCTCATTATTTTATATTTTTTATTCCTTTTTAGGGGATTTTTGCTATTTTTGGAGGAAAAGGGGGTTTTTTAGCCTTTTTTAGGCTATTTTGAGGGTTTTTTTGGCCTTTTGGAGGCATTTTAGGCCTTTTGGAGGCTTTTTAATGGGTTTTTGGGGATTTTTAATGGAAATATGGTAGGAAAATGGACAAATGAGTCATATAATGTGGTAAATGAGCTAGTGAGCACTTTTTGGGTGTTAACACTACCACATTCCTCCCAACCTTGACCCCTGAACCGCTCCCGATTCTATCTGGATCCCCCCGAGCTTGGCTCCAACATGCAATGAGAGAGAGAGAAGTCCTAAGCCCACTGCTAGTTCAGGTCTGGAAACTATTGAGGTGAGGTTGCTTCAGTTTCTTGGAGCAAAAATTTTTTACTCTCATTACCTTAAGAGAATGATAATAAAAGAAGATGATCCCCAAAACTTGGGATCTGCCCTCTTAAATAGGGGAGTCTTGATTTAGGATTGTTGGAGCAACAGTTTCTTTAAATTAAATAATTACTATTTATTTAAAAGAGGTTATTTACTGACTAACTAGTCCTTTGGAATTAGGATTCTTCCTTTGTTTTACTATGAGTGTTTTTAGTTTAAACATTTCATAATAATTATAATAACAATAGTTACCATAATAATAATTATATTTTACTTAATTATTGATGCATTATTTATAATAACAAATAAATAATAATGGAAATAATAATAATGATAATAGTTACCATAATAGTATTTCTACCTAAGTATTAATATACTATTAATACTTCTTGTCAATGTGGTTGTCCACTAATACTAATGTGGCACCTCCTTAAGCTTATACAAAGTCTTTTATAAATAATTAACCACTTTATTATTTAATTAAATTCTTAATGATATTATTTAACCTTGTCTCTTCACAAGATACTTTGTTTTAACCATTTAGGGATAGGGTCCACTTCTTTGGATGGTCTTTCGGTGGCTTGGATAGCCACCTCAACTCTCTCTCTTGCATCTCGGATTCCCTTGTTTAACATGGTATCTCTCGCAGTAGGTGATGATAGATAAAAGATGAAATCATTTAACCAATTTAAATAGGTGTGATAATAGTACTCTTCAGAGTCTTTCCGACTCAACACTTTGAGATTATGTAACCCCGAGTGCTCTTCAGATCCTTTTAATTCAACACTCTCACGTGGGCGTTGCTCTAGTGATATTCCAAGGCCTCTGCTCAACACTAGTGCTAGAATGTGGTCGTGAGGCACCTCTAGAATATTTACGTTTCCTCGGATCCAGTATTCATTTATCAAGGTTGGAGTGCTCCAAGGATTATTTCCAACACTCAATGTATATCAGGGCTTACTCCCAGTACATAATATTTCCTCTAGGTACATCGGGGCCTTTTCCCTGTATGTAGGTCATCCATGTGTTCCTGATTCCATGCTCAACACAGCATATAAGTCAATCATGTCATTCACATCACTGCACAGTATGTAATAAAATATCATCTCAGTATATTAGGGTTTTGTACCCACATTAATGGGTAAAAACATGAATCAAAACATTGGGGCTTCCTTTCCCAATATACAATCAAATAATGAAATTCAGTCAGGGTCCATACCTAATATGTGAGTCCACAAAAGAATAAATCATATGAACTAGGGCTTATGCCCAATAATCAGAATAAATCCTAGGTGCTGGGGCCGTGGCCTATTATAACATCATAAAATAGTAAGTCCAAAATTCGGGATATTACATCCCTCCCCGCTTAGAACAACACCGTCCCGATGTTTCTAGGGAATAGGAATGAAGTCATGAAATAATGCGGGGTATGCCTCTTTCATGGTGACCTCATTCTCCCAAGTAGCCTCATATGGTCCAAAGTGCCTCCATTGCACTTTCAGCTGAGTAATGGTCCTCCTCCTAAGCTGTGTCTCTCTCTTGTCTAGAATATGGAGGGGTTCTGGCGTGAACTCCCCTTCAAGATCCACTTGTAATAAGGACCAATCAATAACATGTTTAGTATCATATACATATTTATTTAATAATGAAGCATGAAAAACATTATGAACTTTTATATGAGCTAGTAAGGCTAACTCATAAGCTACTAGGCCCTTCTATGCCAGTATTTCAAAAGGTCCACAAAACCTTGGGGCTAGTTTACCACAACGTCCCAAGCTCAACGAGCTTCGTTTTGCCTTTATTTTTAGAAACACATGTTCACCGACTTGGTAGTCTTTGTCCTTCCTTTCTTGTCCGCGTAACTCTTTTTGCGGTCTTGTGCTTCTTTTAAGTTCAGTTGCATCTTGGAGACTAGTTGTTCCAAGTCTCTTAATAAGTTAGGCGCTAACATAAGTCTATCCACCAGACTATCCCAAGTCACGAGGGTCCGACACTTTCGACCATAGAGCACCTCGAAAGGGCTCATTTTGGCCGAGGTTTGATAACCGTTGTTGTACGCAAATTCTATGAGATGTAGATAATCTTCCCACTTAGTGGGATTGTTCATGACGTACATTCTCAGCACATCCTCAAGAATTTTGTTTACTCGTTCCGTGTGTCCATCGATTTGGGGGTGGTACGCGGTACTGAATTGTAACTGGGTTTCCAACCCAGAGAATAATGCTCTCCAGAAGTTGCTAGTGAACATTGTATCTTGATTGGAAATGATTTCCTTGGGTATACTGTGTAATCAAAAGATCTCTTTTAAGAATATTTCTGCTATGTGAACTTTTTTGTAGGTGGATTTTACTGGTATGAAATGGGCCACTTTAGACAACTTGTCCACAACTACAAATATGGAGTCATTTTTTTTCTTACTCTTGGGTAAGCTCGTGATAAAGTCAATGCTCATCACCTCCCACTTCCATTCCAAAATGGGTAGGGATTTTAGTAAACCGGAGGGGTGTTGGTGTTCTGCTTTGACCAGTTGGCATTCCTGACATTTCGCGATGAACATGGCGATGTTAGCCTTCAACTTAGGCCAAAAGTAATGTTTCATTATGACCGGTATCATCTTTTGATATCCAGGGTGACCAGAATAGGGTTTCTGGTGAAATTCGGTGAGAATGTTTCATCTAATGTCTCCATTCTCTCGGACGTAAAGTCGGTCTTTAGACCACAATAGTCCCAACTCATCTATCTTATATACATTCTGTTGTTGAAAGAGTCTGTCTTCCTGAATCTTTGCGAGGATTTCCATATAATAACAGTCACTTTTACCTACCGTTCGAATTTTGTGGTGTAAATCAAAATCGGTTTGGCTGATTGTGACCTCATAAAGCATATGTGTTCAACAGCTTAAGGCATCCGCAATCTTATTTGTGAAAATCCTCACAGTAGATCTAAGAGATGATGTATACCTCAAAAGAGTAATTATGATTACACAGGAAAATAGAAGAAGAGTGGTCAATGGAGTATAATGAGCAAAAAAAAATAATACAGTAGAACTCATATAGAAGCAAAAATACTTCACACACACTAATTAGTTAATCACTTTATGGACAAATAAATAGTACAATGCATGAGGATTCGAATGCCTAAGGTGGCAATTCGAATTAGCCTTTATGGAGTGATGAAAGGATCACTGGAGTGTCATCGGAGCACAACTAGTAGTCTATCTCATCATCAGTGGAGTCATCAATACTCAAGTAACTGTCAACCATCAGTCAAACTGAGTCTAATTGAGTGTGGTAGGTGTAACTGAGTCTAATTTAGTGTAACTGAATGAAGGAGGCTCAGTGGAGGGTGCATGAGGAGCTAACTCATGTTAGAATGGGAAGTCAAGTCTCACTGAAGGTCCATCGGAGTGCTAAGGTTAGTTAAGAGTCAGTTAATCCTTAAATCAAGGAATGAACTGAAGATAACCAAACTAAACTGAAGTGGTAGGTAAGAAGGGCACCTTTCTCAACTAGTAGATGAAAGAAGGGTGCACTAAGCTCTAGGAGGGATGAAACTGAGTGGAAGGAAGCTCTGGGGCTAGGTGCTAGGACTAATGACTGGGATGCATTCAAACCCTAAATAATGCATGCAATTCCTAAAAGTGCATGCATGACTGAAAATGCAAATAATGAAAATGCTGCTAGGACTAGGATGGAGTATAGGAATATCCTAACATTATTTTCCTTGCCTTTTATATGGTTTAGTTTGAAATTGTACTCGCTAAGGAAGGATAGCCACCTGGCTTGCTGGAATTTAGGTTGGGTTGGTCGAAAAGGTACTTCAAGCTCATCTTATCAGTCATCAATAGAAATTTCTTTCCCATGAGATAATGTTGCCAAATTTTTAGAGCATGGATGATGGTGGCTAGTTCGAGGTCATGAGTAGGGTAGTTCTTTTCATGTTCTTTTACTTTCTTTAATTCATAGCATATGGAAAAATTGTCTTACATAAGGAATCCCCCGAGTCCTTCATTTCTTGCATCCATGCAAACGACGAAGTCCCCATTGGGATCCGCAATATGCAGAATTGGTGCACTAATCAGTAGTTGTTTCAGCTTTTGAAAGCTCTCTTCACATTTATCCATCCAAATGAACTTGTTTTCCTTTTTCTGTAAGGCGGTCATGGGACATGCAATCCATGAAAAGTTCTCAATGAAATTTCGGTAGTAGCTAGCTAATCCTAAGAACAACCTTATGTCGAATACGCAAGTAGGTGTGGTCCATTCTTCGATAGCTTTGACCTTTTAGGGGTCGATAGCTATTCCCTTCTTGGAAATGATATGTCCTAAGTATTGAATCTGAGGTCTATAGAAATCACACTTACTAAACTTGTCGTAAAGCTCGTGTTCTCTTAGTATCCATAAAACAAATCGGAGGTGCTCCTCATGTTCTATCTCGTTCTTGCAGTAGATCAGAATGTCATCAATAAAGACTATAGCAAATTTATCGAGGTATTTACTAAAGATGTTGTTCATCATGCACATAAAGTTGGCTGGTGCATTCATCAACCCAAAGGGCAGCACTAAGAACACGTAGTGGCTGTAATGGGCTCAAAATGCGGTCTTGTTGATATCCTCGTCACGGATCCTTACCTGATGGTATCCGAATCGTATGTCGATCTTTGAGAAGATCTTCAGGGCTCTGACTTGGTCAAACAAGTCGTCGATTCTAGGGAATGGGTAGCAGTTCTTAATGGTCATCTTGTTGAGTTGGCTTTAATCGATGCACATCCGCATCGTGCCGTCCTTCTTCTTGACGAAGAGTATCGATGCACCCCAAGGGGACACACTAGGTCAGATGTACCCTTTGTCAATTAGTTCTTGTAACTGAAGTTTAAGATCCACCAATTCTGGTGTGCTCATGCGGTACAGAGATTTAGAAGCTTGTATTGACCCAAGTGTCAGTTTGGTAGAAAAGTCTAAGTCTCGTTTAGGCGGAATTCCCGGTATTTCTTCGAGAAATACATCCTTGAATTCTACGAGGACTAGAAAGTCTTCGATATTCAGTTTCCTATCAGTTTCTATGTTTTGGATGTTGATAGTAAAGAGTTTGCATCCCTTTCTGATACATTTCTTTGCTTGTATGGTGGAGATTTATCTTACTGACACTTTCTTAGGGATACCTTGGATTGTCTTCTCAATCCCTTGGTCATCCCTGCAAATTAAGGATTTGTTTAAACAATCTAGGAGGACATGGTGCTCTTCTAACCAATCCATGCCGATGACTACGTCGTACGACCCTAGAGGTAGAATTTTTAAATCTGACCTAGTTTGAAATCCGTTTAAGTTTATCTCGCAAGTTTTAACTAACTCCGAGATCTTTCTTTTGGTACTGGTGGCTAGTTGTACCAGCCATGGTTTCTTGTGAGGTTATCGGTTCAACTTGCAAGTGTCAACTATCTTAGGGGAGATATAACTTCGGCAAGCGCTGGGGTCTGTTAAAACTAAAACTATAGTGTCAAAGATCTTACCCTCTAATTCCACCATGGTGGCTTGGTGATCTACCTGTCGACCGTCGAGAGCGGCATAGATCCTTGGTGTTTTTTCCATTTCTCCTACGATAGTCTCTATTTGGCTATTGTGTAAAACCCCATCCATTTTGCTTGGGCAGTCTCTGTAGTAGTGGGGCCCTTGGCATTTCCAGCAAGAAATGATTGGTGAGACAGTTTTGGTCCCCTTGTTGAATGCTGGCCTATTGGGAGGTGGTGGGGGTGCACTTGGCCTTGCTTGAGGTTAGTTGAAGCCTTTGTTAGGTGGAAAACTATTGTTGTGTTTTCACAAGGGTGGAGGTCTGAAACTTGGTTTGCGGTTGTCCGAGAAGGTTCTAAACCTATCTCTGTTTCAGTTGATGTTGTCATTTCTTAGCTACCTGTGCTCGTAGCAAAACCTTGCTTTATGTAGGGTTACATCAAGGGTTTTGGGCATGTCAAACTCTATCTTTTCTCTAAATTTTGGTTGCATCCCTCCTAAGAACTGTTGTATTTTGACCTTTTAATCTTTGATGTAAGGAACATAGTGTAGCAAGTCTAAGAATCGGTTTATGAAAGTTTCCATAGTTAGGGAGCCCATCTTTAACTCATGGAATTCTTTGATTTTCTTGTCGAAGAATCTTTCAGACATATACTTGTCCTGAAATATTCTGCTGAACGTATCCCAGGTTATGTTCCTTAATTCTTGTCCTATAGTGTCCTTCAAGTCCCGCCACCATCTGGTAGCTTTACCATTTAGGTTGTATATGGCAAGTCGGTCTTGCATTTCGCTGGAGTAATTATGATCTTTGAATTATTTGTTCATCCGTAGAAGCTAGTCGTCAGCCTTCTCCCTAGATTTGATCTCTCCATCATATGTTGGGGCTCTTATATTTCAGAATTCCCCTTGCAAATTGTCGTCACTTCTTCTTCTTTTCTTGCAAGGAGGTGGTGAACCTTTATTGTTTGAAGGGCTCTTACCGCCCTCTTCCATTGATTCCAGTATGTGCTCTCCCTGTTCTTATCCTTTAGGGATGGCAGTCCTTTTTGTGTGATTGTTTCCCTTCTTGGGGGTGTTGAATGAGAGTGTGGGTTGTCCGAGAGGGTTGGCCTTGGTTAAGGTCTGAAGCAGTGCCTTATTTATGGCCTCCTGTTCTCTTCTTTCTTGCATGTTTTCATCTCGGAAGCTTCAGAACTCTGCCTACAGGTTTTGCATAGACTCTCTCCGATCTGAGTTTAGTTTGACCACCACCTCTTGCTCTCGGGTTGGTGAGTCCAAATTCGCATGAATGTTGCTGCCCTATTCTACATTCCTTTTTCAGACAGTGTTTGTACTTGAAATGTTATATAAGTATAGAGAACAAAAAATTATATTAGTTTATTCATAAAACAAAATAAAATGTAAATGCATGCTTCTATTTATTGTGTATCTACAACGGATGTTTGTAATGAGCCCAATAGGTCACTTAGTTTTGTAGCTGGGCTCTGATACCACTTGTAATGTCCAAAAATAGTAAAACTTTAAAATTTTTACACTACGACAATAAAAGCTAAATTAGAGATGGTGATTCTAAAAGTAACTTCAGCACTCATAAGTTCCTACTGCACCTATGTTTGACTTCTAATCCTTGAAGTGTTTTTAGTTTCATAAGTATCGGTTTGCTGAAATGAAGTTTCTAAGCTTTGCAAAAACGTTTAAAGTGAGTAGATGTATGGACCATCAAATGTGTGAAGATGTTTGGAATGTGATAAAGTGAACACTTCTTTTTGCAGCTGTAATGGTTTGTATGTGAATGTAATAAACTTTAACTGGTAAAATTCAAGTATGCTGGACCCCTATTGGTGGCGGTGGATGCCTCATGAGGTACTCCTAGATCCTCCAAGGGTAAGAGTACCCCGGCAGGGTTGCCGAGAGGTAGGGTAAAAGAATGGGAGTTCCTGATTTACTTAGCGATATTCACTAATGTCCTTATTTTGTATCTCATTTTTAGGTGTACTAAAAGACTGCCACTACCTAGAGCACTCACTACATGTTTCTACTACACTTGAAACTCAAGCATTGGATGGTTTAAGACTGACAGCCCTGGAATCCTTGGAAGTTGTTTGTTAAGCTTGTTGAACCTATGAGATTTATTGACTTTGGTAAAATGTTACTAGTGCTAGGCAATGTTTATGGCCTTTGCAACTATTTGTATGTGTTATAAAATGTATGGGAAAATGTTACTTCCACACTATAGACTGTTGGGTTCAAACCGAGATCTTTGGGTTTGGTGGTAGCATTCAATGCGCATCTACGATGGCACATGGCTACGCTGCCAGCTTGATGAGTGTTTCTTCTTGGTTTCTATGCCAACGAAGTTTTGATGTTGGTCTTTCTTTTCACCTGCTTTGGTTGTGAATGCATGGAGGGTTTCATGTTATGACCTAAGCTTGGTTCATGGTCACCACACCCTGGGTCTTCATATGCAGAGATGGCGTCAATTTAAGAAGGTAAAACAATTCTCCTCTGTCAAGGGTTTTTCTACTTAAATAAATTTTTAACTTGTTTTGACTGAGCGTTTCAGGGTTCTAACTCTGTTTTCATTACTGGTTTTGCAAGGGATTGTGTAGCACCCACCTTCTACCTAGCTATCAGTTAATGGGAAATGTCTTAACTCTGAAATCGTTGCTTGAGGTAATTCATGGTCTTTCACCCTTTCACTCCTCCTCTCACCTCTGTGGATGGTTCTGGTGGTGTAAGCTCTATGATGGAATGGAAGGTGCTCGTGACCTATCAGGGGTTTAATGTAACACGATTTTTTTTTTTGAAAGAGGTCTCCATTTTGGCTAGACCACTGTGTAATTAAATCTAATGATTTTCCATTTCAAGTTCATGAAGGGTTTGGCCATTTGGATCAGTATTAACCTTGTAAGTTGTAGTGGCGATATTCAATGATGACCAAGATGGGTGTTAAGTGTTTTGTTTGTAATAGATAAATCATAGATGTAAATACTAGAAGAACTTACTCTTGTTATGCATTTTCTTATGGTATTGGTGGTTCATCAAAGGGTGTTTGCGTTTCGTTGCCTCTGCTTGATAGTCTATGGGTTATATGGTTTATGAAGTGGAAAAGAATCGTGCTCTTACTGTATTTGCAACAATTCGTAGGCAGGGTTTCCCTTGTCTGGAAAGTGTGGTTTTGATGAATGGCTTTCATTGCTTTTGTTGTTACTAAGCAGTGTTTTATGGTGCGAAAGTGATGATGGAAAAGGAATTTGTAACCTTGCTAAGTTTTATAAGCCTGAGATGGCGAATAAACTAGCTCTATGTTTTAAGGGTTTGCAAAGTTTAGACATGGTTTTTAAAAAGTGGAAAAGTAGGGATTCGATCCCGTGACCTGCGCTTGTCTTGAGTTTTGTCGACATGTTATTGTTTAAAGTTTTAAATGAGGTATTGGTGGATGTAGAACTGTATAATTCCCTTCTGTGTTTTTTGTGAGATTTCGTAGTCCTAGCTACTATTTTGATGACTCTGGTGAGAGCCTAGGTTGCTATAATGAATATTTTGTATATTGTAGGCTATTGAAATTCTAAAATGATAAAATGTTGAGTTTTCCTTCTTTTTAAAACTGTATGATGCAAAAGTGAAAGAACATGCCTGAGACTGATTTTGTAAAAGAAATCGTGGATCCATGGAGACTAAGTAAAGCCAAAAAGCTAAATCGAGGAATGAGAAAGAAAATAATGGTTGACATATCGAAGGTGGCAGTGATAAGACCGACAACTATAGAAAATTCATAGAGGTGCAGGATTCAAGGTATCATAACTACAGCCATTGGGGGCTGTTGAAGAAGTTAATGGCAGCTAATTAGGTGGTTGAGACGAGGTTAGTTTTCATGATAGAAATAGGTTGTGCAGGATGGTGAGGGACAATAACAACTGTCGAATCTGTCGGATCAGAAGTTGAGCGACAGAGAAAGAAAGATATCTTGGGCAATCCACTCGGAGTGGACCTCGGGAACAACAATAGAGAAGAGTGGAATACTGGTGCAAAGGCACAGAGCAATGGATCCATTATTCTTTCATTCAACAGAGGACATGAAGAAAGGAGAGGATCACACATAGGGAGAAACACACAGAGTGAAATAGAGATTTACTTATGTATATTGTAACACGTTAAGGCTGACTTGTTTATTGCTTTTGTATGTAACATTGTAATCATTCCAAGTAATAGAATCCATCTCCTTGGCATTCAAGTTCACATCTAGTCCATGTGATAATTGTGTGATTGACTGTGTGTTATAGTTAATAAAGAGGGTCCGACCGACCCACCCTTGTGTCAAAAATTCAAATGATGTCCAGGATGATGCACAATCATGGACTCCTTTAAAGACACTTTAGATGCGACATAATACTTAAAAAACATGGAACCTCTGACTTTAGGTGACAATTAGGGGTACTTCCCTAACAGATTTGAAGATGAAGTAAAAATAAAAAAGATAGGTAATTGAATCAGCTTTCGTAGAATATAACATTAATCTATAAAACATTTGTGTAAATGATTATAAAATTAGTTTACGTTAAATTGGGTTTTCAAAATTTCAACACATCATAACATATATGTTTGTGCGGGTGCAGCACTTATTGAGGTAAATGATGCCAATTTTTTATAAAATCTTGCAGACATATAAAGGACATATGGTCCTAGTACAACACTATTTATTAAAAAAATTTCATGATTTTTTTTTTTTATTATCAATTATTGAAGTCAAAAAACCTTGAAATGAAAATGTGTTCTGCAGGTGAAACACTTTAGGGGAAAAATTTAATGAAATCCTTGATTTCTATATATCAGATTGTAGATCTCACTCTCCTCTAGTGCACCATATAGTTTTCTTAGTAAATGGTGAAGGAAATCAAAAGTTATATAAAAACCAATCGATGTATCTATTTCGAAAACTGACATGTGTCATTTAGAAAAATATTAATAAATAAATAAAAAATACATTTTTAGGAAAAAATTACATATTCAGAATCGTTAGATCGTACTCTACAATATTCTATATTTTCATAAAAAATTATTGTGTTTGTCATAGAAAAACATGCCATTGAAACTAAGCATATTGATAGAGTTCTAAAATACAGGAAATAAACTTTTTATTTGTTCTAGCTAATAGGTTCGATAGTCTGAAGCTATTTCCAAACATCATGTCAAGCCTTGTTCCCACCTAGTTTTTAAATTTAAAAAAAATGCATATCCATTATAACGCATATGCATTTTATCCTTGTTCATATCGCATATGCAATTCATATAGCATATGCGATATAATGCATATGTGTTTAATCTTTACTAGCTTGGTATGAGAGTAGAAAATAGTTTACCAAGTTAGTGGCTAGGCTTTGGGAGAAACCCCATCTAAAAGAAAAAGATCATGGTAATTATTGGCCCCTCCAAAGTGGTTTAGTGTAAGTGTGGAATAAGGACTATGCTTAGCCTAAACTTTGTGAATGGTTGTGGTTACTGAGGTCAGATTATTGGAGGTTCAAGGGCTAGTCCAGAGGAGGTATTAGGATGATGAGGTTGCCAAGTTAGGATGACTTTCTTGTTGCCTCTGCCTGATCAACTTCAATGGGAAGAATAGGGTAAACAACAATTGTAGGCTCTATATATGGATATGTAAATTTAAAAAAAAAATTACATATACATTGGTCTTGCAACACCATACACTTTCTCCCTCTATAACCAACCTCCCCCCTTTATCTATCTAAAACATCCACATACCCTATCTCCATCCTTCTTTATCTAACCATCGTTATTTCTCTCCTTCCCCACCCCTCTGCCTCTATAACCATCCCTGAGCCCTCTCTCTCTCTCCACCTTCCCTCTCTCTCCCTTCCCTCTCTCTCCCTTCTCGCTTTACCCCTCCCTCGCTATCCTTATACCTCCATGTGGTCCATCCTCTCACTCACTCCATACCTCACTTTATCCCCCTACCTCCTCTCTCCACCCCCTTCTCTCAACCCCCATAATTCCTTCTATCTCTTCCTCTCTCCCCCTCTCTGTCTAAATTCCCCCTCTTTCCTTATCTGGCCACTCCCCCTCGAACAAACATACACACCTCTTGGTATTGAAAAACCAAACCCCCTCTCCTTGTATAACCAACCTTCCCTCCTTTGTCTCTCTCACACACATCCACACACCCTCTCTCCATCACTATCTCTCTACCTCTATAACCATCCGTCAACCTCTCTCTCTCCCCTTTTCCTCCCCCCCTCTCTCTCTCCCCCTCTCTTCCTAAATCCCCCTTCCTTCATAATCTCATCACTACCCCCTCAAACAAACTCACACACCTCTTGGTATTGGAACATTACACCCCCTCTCCCTCTATAACCAATCTCCCTCCTTTCTCTCTCTCACACACATTGACACATTTTCTAAAACAATTCTTTTGTTGCCCCTCCATCCCACCAAAACCCTTTATCTCTTCCCCCCTCCCTCCCTCCCTCCCTCTCCTTCCACCTCCATGCGTTCCATCCTATCATTCACTCCATCCCTCACTTTATCCCCCTACCTCCTTTCTCCACCTTCAATCCTTCATCCCTCCTTCATCTCTCCATATTTCTATCCATTCCTTAATATCCATCTCTCTGTCTCTCTCTCTCTCTCTCACACACACAATTTCTCATCTCTATCCCTCGGTGTAACCATACTTTACCATTCTTCATTTCCCTAAATTCCTACTCTCTCATTGTTATTATCCCACTCTCTCACCCTCTAACCATCCCTCCAGCCATCATTTTCTATCTCTCTCTCTCTCTATCTATCTCTTACTCTCCCCCTCTCACTCTTTAACTAGCCCCCCATTTTTCTCTTGCACTCACTCACTCTATACCTCTCTCTATACCACCACTCCATCCATCGCTCTCCTCCCTCTCACTCTTTAACGACCCCCCCCCCCCATTTGTCCCTCCATCCATTATGCTATATCTTTCCTCCATCCATTATCCTATATCTTTCTTGCACCCAATCATCCCTCCCTCTGATATATCTCCCTCTTCCATCCCCCCTATATCCCTTCCCCCCCTATCCCTCCTTCCTTCCCTCCTCCCACTTATATTTATTCCCCTCCCACCAGTCACTACCCCTTATATTTCTCCTCTGCTTAGTACCCCCTCATATATCTCCCCTACCCATCCCTTCCATCCCCTTATATTTCTCCTCCCTTTATCCCCCCCATATCTCTCCCCTAACGATCCCTCCATCCCATGATTCCCTCTACGCCTTCCTCTCCCTCCTTTGACTGCCCCCACCCCTCTTTTAGCTTAATCAATGTACTGTTGGGCCATGAACCACCCCATAGACGGTCTGGATGGAATCTTGGGAGTCTAAATGGTATTATAAGGAGATAAGGGTTCCATTATACGGTTTTAGATGGGAGGGATGGGCCTCTAGACATTGACCATAGTCATGGAAGAAAATACAATGAGTCTCTATATCAACATACATGCCTTATAGGTAGAATATTTGGCCTTTAGTGGGATATGGGTGTCATTATGAGGTTTTATGCACTAAGGATGGGTCTCAGGGTCTTAACCATTGTAGTGGGACAAAAGTGTAATAGAAACAAGTCTTAAACCACTACACATGCACTTTAAAGGGGATATTTAGCCTTAATATGGGATATATGTGCCATTAGACTATTTTATGCATTAAAGATTGTTCTCGAGGAATTGACCATGGTCATATAGGAACCATTATGAATATTTCCAGACAAGAGATATTTTTTAAGACACTACCATGGTCCAATGATAAATCCAATCTTATAGGGATTAAATGATGTTTTTATGGTTCATAGACAAATGACAAAATCCCAGACTACGACAAGCCCTATAAATGGAGTCTAAATGGGATAAGGGTATCATTATAAGGTTTGTGACTTTGATCATGGTCATGGAAGAAAAGGTAGGGTCTTAGGACCTAAATGAAGCTTTGATGGCTCATGAGCTATAAATGAGTCCTTTAATCACCACACATGCCTTCTAGATGGGATATTTGCCGTCTAGGTTGGGTATGGGTTCCATTATGAGGTTATGTGCACTAACGATAGGTCTCGAGGTCTTAACCATGGGTATGGGTTCCATTATAAAGTTAAATGAGGTTTCAATATTTTATATGCACTAAATCGCATATTCGATATATCACATATGCGATATATCGCATATACGATTTAGTGATCACATTATACAAACTGGCGTTAGGTAAAAAGCATAGAATTCATATCGCATATGCGTTAAAATGGACATGTGTTATATCGCATATGAGATGATAATATTGGTCCATTATTAAGCAGAAAATCTTGTGAAGACTTCAATCATTATGTTCCTGACGGTGCAAATGTGACTCCACAACAACCATGGCAGGTGGTTCAATCTCCTAATTGAAGTTATCAGCCTGTAGTGGATGTAAACATCACTCCATAATTTCGAACGACAAGACATCTTGCATCAAAACGAAATAGAAATCCTAAACACATACAAGTGGGCAAGAGCGAATCGACTTCCATAGAAGAAAAGGTGGCTAAATGCACTATCCTTCGTCATTGTTCTCAAATAGTGAAACAATATTTTGATAAAAAATATGAAGCTGGTAAATGCCAATTGTTTTTAGCTTTGAATAAATCTAGAAGTATGGCAACTGTTAGAAGAAACTTAGGTATAAGAACATTGAAGAATACAAAATCAAGTAATCACATTGTTAAATCTCTTGCTGCTACATTCACATCAATTGGTAAAAAAAATCATACACATGATTGTATTATGGCTCCCCGCGTATTGGCTGAATCAGATGTATGTAGATCCACAAGACAACGTCCTTTACTTAAATGCACATCACAAATTGTGCCTTTACATCCAAAGACACTTAAAAAATATTCAGTAAGAAGTGACAACCTTGATGTAGAGGGACAAATGGAAACATTATGGGCATTTAGCAGTAGGTTTCCCCCCAACGACATGAAGTTAGTTGAAGCAGTGAAGGGACTAGTGCACACTTTTTGGCACAATAACACTAGGCCTTATTCTAACACACAGGATGCCTTAAGGCATTGCAGGGGATCTATGAACAATGAAACTCATGTTAAAAACTATCTTAACATCACACAAACTCAATTGTTTGAGATGTTTAAAGTTTCCCACCTAGAGCTAAGGCTTAGGAAAAGATCTTTTGAAAAATGTAAGCCTTGGTATGTTAGAATAAATACCATCCAGAACACTTGTTGTTGTAGATACCACATAGAGTTTGATCTATATTATCACACATTTGCACATATATGTTGTTTTTTGCATCCTAACCATGTGCAGTAATGCTCAATTACAATATCGCCAATGTCATCTATAGATTTCATCCATAGCATAATATGTCTGAGGCAAGATGGGAAGACACATTACTTAAAACAATGTGTAGCGGGTTCTTGCAACAATTGTGGTGGGATATCATTATGGTCTGATTGCATCCATGAGAATGAAGATCAAGCATTCAATAATGCAATTGCTAAGAAGCAGAATGATCAGTACAAGACATATGAGCTATATGATGGGAAAGAAAGCAGGAAGATTAATTTGTGACTTCAAAGGCGACAATCTACACAAATAATATTCATTTAACTGAGTGTACATTGTTTATGGTGTTTTATAACATTGTTAAATATTGACATATTAATATTCATTTAGATCTTTTTATGTTGTTTTATAACACTGTTTATTTTTTTCCACCAAGTGCAAGTATGTGATTTTATTTCAGAGTTCCGTGGAAAGATCCAACAGTACAATAAACTTGTTGATAATGCATGATGGCAATATGAGCAAATCAGAATATTCCGGGACACCTTCCCTCTAGGAACAATACTATCACTGGTTGACTT
The DNA here is from genome assembly GCA_027924585.1 of Larix kaempferi. NCBI lineage: Eukaryota > Viridiplantae > Streptophyta > Pinopsida > Pinales > Pinaceae > Larix > Larix kaempferi. The sequence goes on from BSBM01000403.1 coordinate 7,101,599, forward strand.
TACGAAAAATTACACCCTATAACCACACAATGAAATATAAAGTCAATACTATCACTCATAGTAGGTGAGCATAATGGTCCATATCACTTATCGACATGGGCAAAATAGAAATGAAGAGAAACATGTGATATTGAAGGAAAGTCACTTTTACATAAGTGACGTCCGAACCCATGACATCCATTACGTGCAACATTGCTTTCAATTGTTCTACGATCATGTGATAGCTATGGATATACCATTTTATTGTCATTTGATTTGGTCAGATGGTTGTGTTGGACAGTTCAAGAATGCAAGTGTATTTCAATGGTTGTGTTTGTTGCACATAAAGTACAAGGTGCCACATACATGGAACTACTTTGAAACAGGTCATGGAAAAGGAGAGTACGATGGTGTTGGTGCATGCATAAAAACAACTCTTTGAAGGGAAGAGATGAAGTATATAGGTGCTTTCCTTTGAGACGCTACATCTATAGTGAAATGGTGTGCATGTGTGATGGAAAAACAAGCAACAAGGAAACACCTAGTGCAGAGAATATTCTCAGAGGTGATAGATGTGGACTGATCCAAAACACATCAGGTGAATACAGTGTGAGGAACTCAGTAGTTTCATTCAATTAGAAGCTCAAACAACTTGACCCTACAAATTTGGACAATATTGAATGATTGCTTTTGTAGTTCCTGTACCATCGATGAATGGGATGATTGTGAGTATACATATATAGTTGAAACATGTGATTGAGTGACACTTGGCACCGATTTCAAGGGGGTTAATGAAATAGACCATTTGGAAGATGAGTAGACATATATTTCTACAGACTATGATCACATATCAGATCTCATACAAGCATGTACAAAAAAGTAAATTTGTAGTACCTAAATCACTACAAGCCTTTACATTGAAAGAAATTTTATTTATGCTACATGCAAGACCTTTTTTAATAAATGTATTTTTAACCTTTTTCCAATTTCTTTTCACAGGTCAGATATATGCAGTGGTTTCCCCAAAAAATAATGAATGGGGTTCTGAATATTGGTGGCACATTCCTTAGAGAGGAAACAAACCCTTCTCCAACCTGTTACAGATGATGAAAATATTGAATTCCCAACTGGCTCGATGGTTATAAAAGGGGAGTACTTGACACTAGCAGCACAACTGAAAAGGAAGGGTGGGTATGTATATCAAGATCATAGACCAGGAGCTATTGTATACCACTTGACCAACCTGGTAGTTGGTATAAACATCAAGCTGCGCACACTTTCGAACAAAAATAGGTCACATGTTCGATACTTGCTACCTCATTTAGATCATGAGATATTGATGGACACCATCGGCAACATAGATGACCTAGATGGCCTACTCGAGTGAATGCATTGTTAGGTGTTACTAGATTGTCCAGTGTGGCTAGATTGTCAGGTGCGTTATTTAATATTTAAAGTGAGTGCTGAAGCACAATTTAAATTATTTAGACTTTAGTTTATTTTCAATGTACTAACCTGTGATTGACGGATACCATTCACAAACATAATAATATTCAGAGAATACTAGACAAGTTATAAACACGATCCTCCAACCTCAGTTGAGTTATCTATAAATAATGTTTGCACGTTTTCATTGGGTTCTCTTTATTTTCTTATGAGAGTACTAATGATTAAACTTTCATGTGCCTAGATATAAACACGATCTATGGAACATTGGAGGCACAAAGAACAACCCAGTGTCTTTAGACACCAACAAATAGAAATCGAAAACTAACATGCTCTCGAGTTCTTGCAATTTACTTTTTTTTTAAGTTTTTATATTAATGTACATTTAAATACATTGCTCATTCAACTCTTGAAACTCTTGCGTTGGTGGGTCAACTCTACAAACCCCTTGACCATGGTGGTGTTTGTAGTGTTCTGATATCGGCATTTCCCATACATACTTGCAGGAGCCAACGACATGCAATCTTGCTACTCCGTTTAGTTTTTCGCTCCCTGACCGAGAGTCACCCAATGTCCCTTAACAACATTTTCATGCGACTTTCAACTCGACATAACTCAGAAACCGGAGGTCGGATCGATGAACTGTTGACTCTGTTGGTCTCCTAGCATGCAATTACCTCTAGGGGTCCCTCTCCACTATGTTTTCATGTCCCAGTGACTTCGTTGTGCATTGATTTCGTATACTAGGGTTTTTCTTAGTTTCGTTCAATGAAAATCTTGCATTGATGGGTCAACTCTGCAAAACCCTTGACCATTCCAATTTTGGTCGTGTTCCCATATTGACATTTCCCATACACACTTGCAGGAGCCAATGACATGCAATCTTGTTGCTCTGTTTTCTTTTTCACTACTAGACCGAAAGTCGCCAAGTGTTCCTGAATGACATTTTCATGTGACTTACAACTCGACATAACTCGGAAACCGATGGTTGGTTCGACGAACCATTGACTCCATTGGTCTCCTATGCAATTACCTCTAGGGGTCCCTCTCCCCCATGTTCTCATGGCCCTGTGACTTCCTTGTGCATTCATTTCATAAACTAGGGTTTTGCTCAGTTTCCTTCAATGCAACTCTTGCATTGGTAGGTAAACTCTGCAAAACTCTCAACCGAGCCGGTGCTGGTAGTGTTCCCATGTCGGCATTGCCCATACACACTTGCAGGACCCAACAGAACGCAATCTTGCTTCTTCATTTTCATTTTTGCTTCCTGACCGAAAGTCACCAAGTGTCTGTGAACGACATTTTCATGCAACTTGCAACTCGACATAACTCGGCAACCGAAGGTCAGATGGAATAACCGTCGACTCCGTTGGTCTCCTAGCGTGCGATTACCTCTAGAGGGGCCTCTCCCTCGTGTTCTCATTTTGCATTAATTTCGTAAAATAGGGTTTTGCTCAGTTTTCTTCAATGCAAATCTTGCATTGGTTGTTTCAACAACTGCACATGGGTCTACTTCAAGTGACTTAATCATTCATTGTATATCAAACTCTATATATGCTACATTTGAACATGTTGTAGCATTAAGAAAACACTATGTGTCTAGAGATCACGGGCTATATTATTCTTGTACTAAAGTATAAGCCAACAACCATATGCCTAAGCTACACTTACAAATTACAAACCAACTAGGGTTTAATGAACTACACACCACATAATATAATAAAACTAGGGTTCACAATTGGAGACATGGAACTACAAACTAGGGTTTTATGAACTCTTTAGGTTTAGATCATTAGATTGGTTAGTACCATTTAAGTAGAAACAAAAAGGCCATATACCTAGGCTATGCACATACATTAAACAAAATGAATAGGGTTGAACATGGATCACAAGTGGAAGTTCACATGCATGCATGACTTAGAAGTACAAACATATGTACATGAATTACAAGCAAAACCAACTAAGGTTTGTTGAATTATAAGAAATCCATGAGTATAGAGATCAGAGGCTATGTTATTTTCATTAAAGTAGAAGCCAATAGCCCATATACCTAGGCTACACTTATAAATTGAAAACTAACTAGGGTTTCATGAACTACAAATTGCATACTATAACTAGGGTTCACAAGTTTAGAGATGGAACTACAAACTAGGGTTTCATGACCAAATTAGGTTTATATCATAAGATTGGTTATTCTCATTCATGTAAAAACCAATAGACCATATACATATGCTATGTACTTAAATTCAACAAATCGACTAGGGCTGAACATGGATCATAGGTGGTAGTTCAAGGTATATATTAGAATTGTAAAGAGGATATATAGGATGATTTTCAGTGAATTTTAGGAGGCGAATTGGCTCACAAAATTAAAGGTTAGACTTGGAGGAGAAAATAGCAAAAAAAACTAGGGTTTATGAACTCATTAGTTTTATATCATTATTTTTGTTAGTCTCACTCAACTAGAAACTAGTAGACCATATACCTAGAAGATAGGTACCTTCACTACAACAAAGCTAGGGTTTCATGAACTACAAACCACAAACCTAAAAACTATGGTTCACACATTTTAGATATAGAACTAAAAACCAAGGGTTTCATGAACTAGTGCTTTATGGGAAAGGATAGTTCAAAGTCAAAGAGAAGGCCTAAATGTTCTATGACATACGAGTGATATCTCCTTGTGTTGATACATACATTCGAGTCAAGACAACTTATGACAACAAACAAATTATTGCTCTTGATTTGAATGGGTTGTAGACAATTTAAATCTCTTCCAAGTATCAATATACCACTGTCATAAAGGAAAGATTCCAGCCAAACAAATATGAAGTCCCAGAAGTATAAGTATCAAAACAAGATTTAATTCAAGCTTTCAAGGACGTAAAGATTTGCAATGTCTTTTTTTTTATAATATCTTCTATATCTCTGTCAAACTTATAATTGTTTCCAGCCAAGTAATGAAACATTTTCCAATCCAAAGATATCCCCAATCGATGCCAAGTGATAATAAAAGTCACATATGTATGGAAAACAAGCTATGGAGGCAAAACTAAATTTCTTTTACAGTTTTCAAAGTCAAATTTTACTTGCATACCACTATAAAAATCAACATCATTATAGCTAGAAATTACTTATGTTTGACAGTCCTTAAAATGTTCTTGTAGCATGTTTTGGATGGCCAAGTTGTTGAATACTTTAGGGAAGTTAGGATAGGGATGTTAGGGAGTGAAATGATGTGAAGTAGTGCTGCAATAAAGGGTTAGGATAGTAAAAAAAAGTGGCAGTCCTGTAGGTGTCTAGGCAGTAAAAGATGGCAATAAATACCTTGCTTTGAGAGTCTGGGAATCCTAGATGAAGGGGGTATGTCGTAGGTTTAACTTAGGAAAGTTTAGGGTGTCAAAATAGGAAGTTAGGGCTACCTAGAAGGGAATTTACAGTCAATAAAAGAGGTAATCTTGTATGTTGTTTAGACACAAAAAAATGGCAACTAGTGCCTTACATTGAAGGATTATAGAGTGTTGGGCGCATTAATACTAGTGTTTTCTCAGTTACTCATGCCAAGAACGAGCAAATCATGAGCCCAAGGAGGGGTGCATTCGTTGTTGGAGGGACAAAAATTTAGTTTGGGTTGAAATTGTTGTTATACACTCGTTCTTCAAGACCTTTTGGGGTAGTTTCCACCTGCAAAGAGAAACCATTACTATTCCACTATTGGTTGTGGGAAACTTTATCATTTTCGGCATGAAAAGAAGGCCACTTCAACAAATAAAAGGTGTTGCACACATTAATTCCTCCTAGGGGTCAAAACATTGTCTAATCTAATTTTATTTGTCTTAATTTACGAATGACAGTTATTGGTGCATTGTTGTAGCTTCATGTTTGCTTTTGGGCAGTTAAAAGCACTCTTGCCAACTATTTGACAAATGTTCCCAGCCAAATCTCATTGTTCTAACTTCCTAATTTGCATTTGGGGCTGTAATGTGAGTTGTTATAGGCATCATAATATATCATTGTGAGTGTATTGAAGTGAGTTGTTACAAGAACATAAAAACTACTGTCACTTTCCTTCAAAGTTAAGTGGTCTTTTGGGAGTTAATGCAAGTAGATCACAGTTGTTGCAGACCATTGGTATATGTGTTTAGTGTGAAGTAACTTGTTGGTCTTTAAATATACTAAAAGGGTTGATTTTGATAATAATTGCAAACAAGTTTATTTTATGTGCACAACATTTTGCCAAAAAAATTTCCTATTTAATGAGATCTTAAAAGTATTCTTTAACAATTATACAACCAAGTATGGAAACATTTTTTGGATAGTATGTGATTGGTAACATGATGCCAAGTATATGATTGCTTATGAGAATGATGAAGACATGTTTATGTTGACTATGAATAGGATAATGGTTTGGTGGACATAGTAGTGAAGATAATGGACAGCTAGATGATGCATAGAAAAACTGAGGCAATGATGAGTAGTATAATGATGATGCTGATGTGATAATGTTTGATGTTGAGATGTTAGTGCTAGGGTCACATATGATGTGATAATTGTGAAGACAAATGTGATGATGATTTGATGAACTAGGGAAGTCAATTATGCATGGACGGAATGACATGATTATGTCACAGTATGCTTGACATAATTATGATGATGATGACAATGTGTCAGATTTTGGTGTTTCTCGTGAAGATGTTTGTGTGGATGATGGATGAGAGTCTTATGGTGAAAAATGGGATGGTGATGGTGACAACATGGGTAGGAAGAGCACGGTGGTGATGTTCATGGTGGCATGGTAATCGTGACAATGGCAACGGGGATAGTAATAATGAGCATGAAGATGGTGATGGTGCTAGTGAGCATGAAAATGGGCGTGAGGATGTAGATATTATGGTTTTCTTAGATGGGAGAAAAAAAAAGAAAACAAATCCATGATGAAACTTATGCAATTTATCAAGTTGTACCAAGTCTATTCAATTTATCAATTTATCAGGCTATCAATGTATGGGATGCAATAGTCAAAATATTAATGTCAATACTCAATGAGACCATGAAACAAAATCATAGCATACATGTACACCACATACCTATAACATAATACATAATAAAACATGCAAAGCACATACCAGATTGCCTAACTATGTTTAGTTGACTAGAGCATCATGATCAGCTCGAATACGAATGGTTTGTTTTAACCTCTCATGCTCGGAATAAGGAAATGTGTATCGTGCCTTTGATGAGTGCTTCCTTGTTATTATTTATAGCTGGAGGTTTGTGCAAATAACAACTTTGTATAATGGTATACAATCTCACCTGGTTTATAATCTTCATATGTATACCCTTTTCTATCTGCTGAGTGGGAAACCTCATTCAAATATTCTCCCTTTATAACCATCGACCCAATAGGAAATCATTGGCCTCAAAGTCCTGTAATGGGACATTTAGGGTTTGCTTCCCCTCTAAGCAAAATGCCAGCCAATAGTCAGTGCGCCATGCATTGCGTCTCATGGAAACCACTACGTAAATGTGCCCTCAAGAAAATATACTTCCAACGTTTCAATCAACTAATTAGACACAACTAGTTGTCAAAAATATAAAAATATTAATCGAACCTGGTTGTACAAGATCTGATATGTGGTCAGAGTCTAGTGAAATACTTGACTGGTCCTCCTCCAACTGGGATAATTCGGTAGCTATTAATCAACCAATGGGGAGTGATACACGGTCTCAGCTATCAACCCAATCCATGGATTCAGATTTATTCCATTCACCACTACTGCATGTAGAACAAAAACATGACAACTTCCTTGTCCACATTTCAAGTATAGCATTGTCAGACATTCTAACTGAATGAAATGCATGAGTTCCTTGGATGGTCTTGCACTCATATAAGTGTGATCGATCTACATAAATATCTATGTACATGTGCTTTCCTGATTGAGTGATCTTCTTGCCTTCTTGCTCCCTCCCCCATGACTAAAGAACACCATTCAATGATGGATTTTGCATCTCGGATAAGTGATACATTTTTGAACTTCATTTCTTGCCTGCCTAATGCAGTCTTTATGCATGCACCTGCTCCATGATGTTCACCTTTTCCATGTCCGGTCTCAAAATAGTTCCAAATATGTGGCACCTTGTGCCTTTTGTGTAGCATACACAACCATTGGAAGACACGGGAATTTTTGAATTCCCCTACACAACAATCATACCAAATCCAATATTGTTACATCTGTATACTGTTATCCCTCAAGTGATTCTAGAACATTTGAAAGTTGTGTTGTACAAAAGCCAAGTCGTGACACATGACATCACTTATGTAGAAGTGATACTCCTTCAATATAACCCTGTTGTCTTCAGTACTATCTACCGCATGTCTATAAGGTGATATGGACCATTAGGATGACCTGGTCTGAGTGATATTATTGACTATGAATCTCATTTTGTGGTTGAGATTTTTCCGCAAAATTGACCACTAACAGGATAGTCCCAATAGGAAATGTATCTCTACACATTCTAAATTGCTCATCTTGCCAACGAGCCACATGCACATGCTTTACATAATGTTGTGTATTTTCAAAGATTTCCTCCATGAAGTTGCAAACCCGTACTTGGTAGATCAACAATAAATACATATATCAATAGATTGTTACATATATGAAATTGCAATCTCAAGAAAAACAGTATCCAATTTCGCTCATTACCAATGTGAGAAGTGACCAATTGTATTTTTTTTCTTCCATTCCCTCCATAAGTATCATATGTGACATATTTGAATGACTGCAAGTTAACCTCCTGCCTCCCAAGTTCATGCTCATCGGTCACATGTATGCATTTTTCCAATAATGAGAATCCACCACACCCTAGGCATGTCCCATCTATGCAAGTTTTTTGATAAAATGTGCAATCGTTTGGCCTGCTACACAAAATGCTATGAATAAAGTCTCTAGATGGCATCAAAGCATTCTTGCACAAGAGTGTTATGCAATACATGAAAAATATATGTATATGTGTCATAACAGTAACCATACTCAATGTGGTATCGACAACAACATGTGTTACGAATTGTGTTTATTTTAACATACCATGGTTTGCATTTTTCAAAGGATCTTTGGCCCAAGTCCAGTTCGTTATGTTCATTCCTAAATCTCTCATATAATTCTATTTGTGTTATATCAAGAAAATGTTTAATGTGTGGTTCACGGTCCTTTGAACCCCTTCTCAATTTTAATACATCTTTTTGGTTGAAAGAAGGTCTAGTGTTTTCATACCAAAAATCTTGCACTAATCCCTTTACCACATCAATGAGCTTCATATCAGACCGTGGCAACCTGCCAATGAAGGCCCAAACATCTGTTTGACCAGTTTCAAGTTGTTCTCTTCTAACACAATACCTATGAAGTGTCTTCCGATTCAAATTAATAATTTTAGAAGTAGGTTTAAGAAAAGGAAGTGCGCTAGTGTTTTTGTTCACAATTGATTGTGACAACACACGACGAGCCACATTGTGATCCTTTGAGCGAGATTTCTTTCCAATTGTACTAAATGCTTATAAATTTGCTCATTGCTTCTCCAAGATTCTCTAGAGAGACAAACTTCACGCCCATACATGATAATGGGAGTGATGAGAGTTTTAAAGAGGAATTTATTTGTATCCCACATCATAAGGTTCGATGACTTAAAATTGTTTTCAAAACAAAAATAAGCTTCCCAACCTTCATTGATCCTGTTTTTCGTGATGTTGTAGTTCGATTGAAGATTGTGATGAATATAAATCCCAAGATATTTGTATGAAATTGGTTCCTTGAAGTTTTTATTATCATAAAAAATGAGCATAACTTGTTATTATCTCCCCCATGTTTTTTATTACATAGTAATTGTTAGTCTTATATAAATGAAGTGGTTAGGTATCTTACAAATATTTTTATGTAGATATTAATTGTTTATTGGACCAAACTAGGCTCTTCAAATGATGTCCACTTAAACCAAAAAGAAAAAAATTATATCAATTTCATCTTAAACCTAGATATATCAATCACCAAAAGCAATCAAATGCCTTGAGGTATAATGCTTTTCTTAATGTGTAAAAAATAAGTTAAAACAAATTACACATAGTAGATCCGGGTTTAAGGTGGGTATATGTTGATGTCTACATGAATTGTTAACTAGAAACATGCGAAGTGGTTACTTATCTCTTCAATATTTCTAGTTATATATTAATTATTAATTTTTATATGTAAAGTTGTTAGTTATCTTCCAAATCCTTTTAAATCTTTTTAATTATACATTAATTGTCCACCATTCACATGACCATTTTTATGGTATATTTTATATTTTTAATTACACACTAAATGTCCACCATTAATATGAATGGTGTGGTGTGTATGGTGTATTTTATATTTTTAATTACATATAAATAAAATTAATATTAAAATAAAACTTAAGTGATGTCTAAACAAAAAAAAAATCATATTGATTTCATCATAAACATAGATATATCAATCACCAAAAGGGATCAAATATATTGTGGTGTAATATTTTTCTTAATGTATCAAATATATTGTGGTGTAATATTTTTCTTAATGTGTAAAAATCAAGATAAAAAAAATTGCACATTAAGAAATTGGATTCCTCTCACTTCTTGATAAATCCCGGTTCAAGAGAGATCTATGCTCGTACATACATTAATTGTTAAGTAGTTAGTGTTTTTTCAGCTAATGTTAAGTAGTTAGTTATCTCTACCATATTTTAAACTATGTATTAATTATTAATTTTGATATATAAAGTGGTTAGTTATCATTCTAATCTTTTTAATTATACATCAATTCTTTACCATTCACATGACCATTTCTATGATATATTTTATATTTTTGATTACACATTAAATGTCCACCATTAACATGACGGGTTTGTATGATATATTTTATATTTTTAATTACACATTAATTGTTCACTATTTGCATGATTCGTTTGTATGGTATATTTCAAATTTTAAAAATATTAGTTAAAAACTTTTAAAATTACATTGTTATTTAAAAATTTGAAATTTGGTGTGAGAAATAAATCTTTTCTATATTAATGAAATGCCTTAATTGGCTCAATGGTGGAAAAGGAAAATATCTTCTAAATATTTTAATACACACATTGTAATAAGTAACTTTGGCATTGGTATAATTTTAGGTTTATGGCTTAAGCAACTTCTAGAGATTGGCTTATTATTTTAAGGCTTTAAGTTGAAAAGAAAAGTGATACTTGTGGGGCAATCTGCAATCTGATCCTAGGATATAGGGTTTAGGGTTTACATAACTTATATAAGGGATTTGGCTTTTGTTTTGAGTTAGGGTTTAAGTAGATTCCAATAGGGTTTAGGGTTTACATATCTGATATAAGGGAATTGGCTTTGGGGTTTACAGAAGGCATTTGGCTTTTGTATTGAGTTAGGGTTTAAGTAGATTCCAAGTTGTACAGCTGACTTGTAACAACCCATAAAAGAGCAGATGTAGGAGAGAGGGTTGCCAAATTCGATTGACCCAAGCGGCTTCTAAATCTTAAATTTTGAAGCTAGGGTTTCTCGTGCCTGTAGAAGAACAGGGATCAATGCATTGAACAGCGTGAGACCGTCTTCAGCTTGCCCTTTCTCTACTTAGTGATTTGCCTTGTAAAGCAGAAGTGATCCACTCAACAGCGTGAGGCCGTTTTCACCTGGCCAAAGTAATGTTGACCTGCATCACATGCTCGAAGCTGGCTCTAGAGGAGCCTATCTCTGAAACGGAACTGAATGGCTCGACAACCCCAAGGTCTCGGGCTTCCAAAGAAACCATTAACAATCTCACTGCAAAGGTAGTTCTTAGTACTTTTTCTTCTTCTTTTCCCACATTGAATTTGACATTCTTGCTGATAGAATATCTTAAAGTATGATTTTCCCACTTTGAATTTGACATTCTTGCTGATAGAATATCTTAAAGTATGAAATTTGTAGATTATTTGAATCGCCAAAAAAATATATTCATACCGGTGATTTCTCAAACGAAATGTTTGATTTTTTGAAGCTAGGGTTTAGGGTTTACATAACTTATATAAGGGATTTGGCTTTGGGGTTTACAGAAGGCATTTGGCTTTTGTTTTGAGTTAGGGTTTAAGTAGATTCCAATAGGGTTTAGGGTTTACATAACTTATATAAGGGATTTGGCTTTGGGGTTTACAGAAGGCATTTGGCTTTTGTATTGAGTTAGGGTTTAAGTAGATTCCACGTTGTACAGCTGACTTGTAACAACCCATAAAAGAGCAGATGTAGGAGAGAGGGCTGCGAAATTCAATTGACCCAAGCGGCTTCTAAATCTTAAATTTTGAATCTAGGGTTTCTCGTGCCTGTAAGGCACTCTTACGGTAGAAGAACATGGATCAATGCATTGAACAGCGTGAGACCGTCTTCAACTTTCCCTTTCCCTACTTAGTGATTTGCCTCGTAATACAGAAGTGATCCACTGAACAGCGTGAGGCCGTTTTCAACTGGCCAAAGTAATGCTGACCTGCATCACATGCTCAAAGCTGGCTCTGGAGGAGCCTATCTGTGAAACGGAACTGAATGGCTCGACAATCCCAAGGTCTCGGGTGTCCAAAGAAACCATTAACAATCTCACTGCAAAGGTAGTTCTTAGTACTTTTTCTTCTTCTTTTCCCACTTTGAGTTTGACATTCTTGCTGATAGAATATCCTCAAGTATGAAATCTGTAGATTATTTGAATCGCCAAAAAAATATATTCATACCTGTGATTTCTCAAACGAAATGTTTGATTTTTTGTTGCAGGTAAAAGATTTATCATTGAAGTTGTCCGAAGTATACACACAGCGCAGGCCGTTCAGAACGTCGACTAGGGTATATCTGAAAGGGACGCCTCAGCGTTCCCTGGAGTCGGACAATGAAACCCCCGAAATACCTAAGAGTTACGGTTCTGATTTTGGAAGCTCGACTTCAACTCCTACATCCAGTTCTGCCAGCAGTAGCAAACCAGCACCAGGGACGCGAATGCTCCAATCTCTGGGAGGGCGCTTCAACAACAGCGTCTTTTTCGAGGAAGAAGAATCCAGGGAGTAGGTTGTAGAGGCCGATACTGGGGTCTTCATCACTTTACTGTCCAAACCAAAAGGCAAAAACTACCTCAGACGCGTCGGTTTCATGTAAATTAGTATTCCCAACTAGATGTGAAGATTATTTCCGTTTGCATTTAACTTATTTAGATTAAGGTACCGAGAATTTCGATCGAACCGATGAACCTTCCGTTTCCACAGATCTGTCCGATCCAAGCGACAGAGAGAAGGAGTGGGAAGAGGAAGAGCAGTGGGTGTACATTCATTCCATGGCGACATGACATTTAGAAAATATGTGACGCAATATAGGCTCTTAGATCCTGTTGTGGTTTGAGAAAGTATATATTCGTAAGGGGTTTTTTCGATGTCAAATTCCATTTAGAACATATGTGACTTAACATAGCTGTTTCTTGGATCATGTTGTTGTGGTTTGAGAAAGTAGATATTGGTAACTTGGTATTGGTCATTCATTTTCTGCAAGACCAATATCAAGAAACTTCAGGTCATTCATTTTCTGCAAGACATCAACAAACAAAACGATTAGAACACTTTCAAAGCATCTATTCAAATATCAGATTGTCTAGCTATTAAATAAAGCAGGGAGACAGAAAAAATTGCATACATGTCCGCTTTCTCTTTTTTAACCATAGTGGTTGTATCCAACCTGAACCAAATGGAATATGAACTTCCTTTACGGTTTTCATTAGTGGAACCAACTGAGGTCGCCTGATCGCCTGCTAATCCGACCACCTGGAACCAACTCAAGGCTGTTGGATTAGCAGGCGATCACGCGACCTGAGTTGGTTCCAATAATGAAAACCGTAAAGGAAGTTCATATTCCATTTGGTTCAGAATGGCTACAACCACTATGGAATATGAACTTCCTTTACGGTTTTCATTAGTGGAACCAACTCAGGTCGCGTAATCGCCTGCTAATCCGACTGCCTTGAACTCAGTTGGTTCCACGCGGTTGGATTAGCAGGCGATCAGGCGACCTCAGTTGGTTCCACTAATGAAAACCGTAAAGGAAGTTCATATTCCATTTGGTTCAGGTTGGATACAACCATTATGGTTAAAAAAGAGAAAGCAGACAGTCACTGGGTTACAAAGTTGATCAGGTTTGCAATCTTTTCTATCTTCCTGCTTTATTTAATAGCTAGACAATCTGATATTTGAATAGATGCATTGAAAGTGTTCTAATCGTTTTGTTTGTTGATGTCATGCAGAAAATGAATGACGTGAAGTTTCTTCGTATTGGTGTTGCAGAAAATGGTAACTTGGTATTGGTCATTCATTTTCTTGGGATCATGTTGTTGTGGTTTGAGAAACTAGATAGTTTCTGAATGTCAATTTGCTTTTTACAATTTAGTATTGGTTGTTGGTGTCTAATCCATTATTTTTAGGTGACTTTTTCAGTGTGTTGGGTTTATATTTGTTTTTGACATAAACATATCAATAGAGTAATACTTTATATTTTATGGCAGTCATAGACTTCATAATACATGTTGAAGGTAGGAATTTTTGCCAACCAAATAAATTATATAAATTTGAAGTTCATTTAAATTTTGTTGATTTGAAAATATGTTTGAAGACATTGAGTTTGATGATGAATTTCTCCAAATGTTTTCTATTCAAGTCAATTTTTCTAAATCTTCCTAAAATATTGAGCATATGGACAAGGAATAACTAAATATGATTGTTTTCACATTCCTAACAAGAAGATAGTGGGTCATGATATTCTTCTTTTATTTCTCATGTTGATACTTTGTTTTTTAGTGTGAGTAATAAAAATATTTTATTATTAGGTCTTTCTATTTTCCATAGTTATTCAGCCACCACACCTCTTTTTGACAAATAAGATCCATTTGTTGTGTACATAGTTGTAATTTTATTTTGATACATTTGTTGTGTACATAGTTGTAACTTTATTTTAATCCCACATTAAGGAATCCTCTAAACCACATATTTTAATATGTAATTTGTTAATTTTTATCCTTGGCATTAGTATCCACAATTTGAGGTAAGGTAAAAATACATTTTTGATGAAAATGGTTTATTAGATTAATGAAGAAGTAGGGGCTACATACATTTGAAGATTAATGGACTTCCAAATATGAAATTCCAAGGATTTTTTGCAACTAGAGCTTGACCAAATACATGTCTCTACTTCAAACCCTATTTTCCTTTTATTTTTGGAAGAGCTATGGAATTCCATACATCCTAGGGAATTCTACAACCTTCACCTTTACCACTCTAAGAAAATGCAACAAATATTTATATTTTTTATGCACTCCTTTTAAAATTCCATCATCGAGATATTTTTAGTGTTGACATAGATAGTGAAATCTCAAACATGTTTTGTATCTTATGCTTCATGCTAAACATCTTCCAAAAATTCCATATGTCTCCTCAAGATAATCTTTATGGAGAAATCACTATATACATGTATATGGTTTCATTTTATTCTTTGGTAATTAAAGATTGTATATATATATATATATATATAAAGTGTGGACCATTTCTTAAATTTATTGCCTTTCTTTTATTCATAGTAATGCATCCTTCGAATTTATTCTTGTTAAATTATTCTAAGTCTTAACCATGTTTATATATGGGAAAAATTTTCCAATGTAATTGAAATTTAAGGAACTCATTTAAATTATGAAAAAAAAAATTGCTAGCCCATTTAAAACATCTTCATTCATAAAGACCCTAGTCAAGTATCTCATCTAACATGAGGGATAGGAGAGAATATTTGATGTACCACACAAACCAAAATTTTGAATAATGAATTTCCTTCACAAAATGCACAACACAATGCACTCAATGCAATTAAAATAGTTCTACAACATTTTTACTAGATTTTAACCAATACTCTTAGGCCTGGATACATTCATAAAGGCTATATAGATCACATCCACACCATACAAAATAAATTTAAGGAGACCTAAAACCCCTTTTTTCATTCACAAACTTCATGTTTATCAATTGATACTTAACTTTTGGCATTAAATGCTACCCTAAATATTCAAATTCTAAATAAAATACTCGATATTACAATGGATGAAAATATCTCCATGGAAAAATAATTTCTCACTACAATAAAGGGTTAGTGCAAGCTAATGAGGGTCACTTTTGGCGCGTTAGATGCAATAGAAAACTGAAAAATCAGGCATCCCTCAACTTACTTGGATTTTTTGAGATACTTACACAAAATATCTTGCATTGAGTTAAGAAGATTAAATTTAGGAAATTGAATCACGTTTCTGAATATATAACTTTTATGTATTGAAAATGTGCATAGATATTTCAAGTTTAATTTTTCCTAATAGACACTTTTTTATTTTTCATGCAAATGATAAGGTATATGTTTTTGTGGGTGCAGTCTTTGAGGGCCTAAATGATGGAATCAAGCTACAAAAATGGGCATGCATATAGAGAACATATAGCACTTGTGTGCCATTATTTTTTGAAAATTAAATTAGTACTTTTATAAAAAAAATTGTAATTGTCTAAGTGATGAAACCTAAAAAATAGTACCTCTTTTGTGGGTGCAGCCTTTGAAGGTCTTAATGCAAAAATCTTGATATGGGTTTTTCATAGAACCTCTAGGTTAGTGTCCTCTTGTGCACCATACAATTTTATTTTTTTAAATGACCAAGAATTGAAAAAGTTATAGAAGAAACACTAAGAGTGTGTTTCACGAGTTAAGGAGGTAGGACACAAAAGAAATTGAAAGAAAATAGGAAAAATTAATATTTTTAAATAAAAGTTACATATTTGGAATCTCCCGAAAAAATGTTATTTGTGTTTAAGATTTCGTCAAAAATGATTATTGTTGAAATACCCAATTAGCTTTGATTTATCATTACCATTGCAAATGTTTGGAATTACCGAAGCAAACTCCAAAGCATACACATAGGATTATTGTTGACATGAGAGCAAGTGAGTCGGCTTGGTTTGGGCTCTAAGAAACATGAGCGCGTTCTGTTTAAATTCAAAAATATTGTCGCGCTTACAGAATTCAATAACCCGCACGCGTTATATAACTACATCACCGTATGCGTTATGTAGTACCAAAATGCGCTTGCATAATGTATATCATGAAATATATGTTTAATACTTGAGAGAGAGGGGGTGTGGAAGACTCAAGGGAATTTTTGGTTAATATTTCAGAAGGGGTGGGGAAGGGTCAAGGAAATCTACGCTTAATATTTAATAGGGGTGGGAAAGGATCAACAGATTAAAATGATGTTGGAAGCTTGAGTGGGGAGAGATGAAGGGAATGAGAACATGATGGGCTACATGGGGTGAAGGGAAGTGGAGCTTGAGAGCACTATTAGGAGTAGAAGAGGTTCTGAAGAGGTATAGGGTTGGAAATTTAAAGTGATACTTGAATGACAAGGGGGAATGGATGGAGGGAAAGGGGGTTGTGAGAGAGAAATAAAGAATACAAGGGGGGGAGAGACATAGAGTGAGGGAGGGAGAGGGACAATTGGGAGGAATGGATTTAGAGGGAGTGAGAGATAGATGGGGATAGAACAAAATAAAGAGATAGGAAGGGAGGGATAGAAAGTGTTGGTGGGAGACATGCAGTGAGTGGTGGCGATGGAGAGAGAGAGAGAGAGAGAGAAAGAGAGAGATAATATGAGAGGAGGGGGAAGGGACATAAAGTGTGTGTGAGAGAGGGAGTGATGGAGAGATTGGGATAGGTTGAGGGAAACATAACATGAGGGAGGGATAGAAGGTGAGAGAGAGAGAGGCGATGAGAGAGAGAGGGAGAGAAGGTAGGGTGAGGGATGGAGGGAGAAAGGTGGAGATAGAGATGGATGGAGGGGGAATGGGTTTGAGAATGGAAAGGGACATAATGTGTGTGTGTGTGTGTGTGTGTGTGTGTGTGTGTGTGTGTGTGTTTGAGAGAGAGAGAGAGAGAGATTGATGGTTGGGGAGAGAGAGACTAGAGGGACGTGTGAGTGACAAAGAAAGTGGGAGGTTGCATGTGTGTGTGTGTGATAGGGAAGGAGGAATAAGTGGGGTGGCAGGGATGAAGATGGTGTAAGGGAGAGAAAGTTACATAGAGGGATGGAGGTAAAGGGAGCGAGATACATATCCACAGACAAATCTAGAGAAAAATAAAGGGAGGGAGGGATACAAGGTGAGATAGAGAGGGAAGGAGGGAGGGATAAAGGCACATCGGGTTAGTGATTAAGGGTGAACGAAAAGAGAGAGTTCTATATGGATTTGGATAATTACGAATATATACATAAGGTGGATACCCTTCTCATCATCATATTCATCACCATCACCATCATCATCACCATATTCATCATCATCACCATCATCATCATCATCAACATATTCATCATCATTGTCATCTATAGGTTCCTCATCAACATCTCCATCAGCATCATCTTCTTCATCCTCACCATCTTCATCATCATCTTCCTCACCATCACCATCATCATCAACAACTTCACCATCACCATCATCATCACCATCAACATCGTCATCATCATTGTCATCTCCCCCTTCCTCATCATCATCATCATCATCATCATCATCATCATCTTCATCACCATAACGATCATCATCAACGTCTTCATCATCATCGCCATCATCATCATCACCATCATCATCATCACCATCATCATCATCAACAACATCTTCATCATCATTTTCATCTCTAGGTTCTCCATCAACATCTCCATCATCGTCATCTTCTTTATCATCATCATCTTCATCACCATCACCATCATCATCATCGTCATTATCATCTTCCTCATTAAATCAACATCTCCATCATAATCATCCTCATCTTCTGGAAATCATCATCATCATAATCATCTTAACATCACCATCATCAACATCATCAACATCTTCATCATGATC